>JBBJLS010080573.1:0-47205 GCA_037577275.1 Bryconaethiops microstoma
TCAGACAGGTTTAATTGATTTCATGCCAGGCCCAAAAAAAAAAGTGTTCCTTTAATTTTTGTGAGCAGTGTATATAGATATACACAACACACACTAACATGCCACTACTATGTCTGTATTTAGAATGATCCAAAAATGAGGTATAAATGTGTTGTCTTTACATTTACCCATTCAAATTCAATGTTTCTTTTGAAGTGAAATTGATCTTTTTTTAAGGAATATGGCCTTGACGATGTGGAAATGTTACTGAAGAGGCCCAGAAGTCAAGCTAAGGAGCGCCTGATGGAAGCCATGCTGGAGTTTGTTTCAACCTGCAAGTAGGCTCCATTCAGACAACACGTTTAGTCACCTGGTCTAAATGACCTAATCATTAAACATAGCAAGTTACATTACATATAACACCCAGGCACCTCTTTCTGACTGCAGACAGTACAGCGCAAGCCTGGACAGGAAACGGCAGACTCGACCAAACAACCTGGACAAGTGCCGCGCAACCTTCATTAAGAGAAATATGGTGAGGTGGATTAACATTAAAATACCGTTTCTCCCTTCTGACCAAACGAACACAAAACCTTTCAAACTATTCCGTTTTGCCTTGCACAGTGCTTCCAGGGGCTTAATGTCTTTCACCTTTGACTCTCCTGTGTGTAGATCATCTTGGCCAAGCAGGCTCTGAGGGTGCGTAGAAGAGTGACCAGACGAACGGTCAGAGACAGGCTGGCTGATGTTAGACGCATCCTTAAGCGAGTACGCTTTCTCGCTAAAGAGGTAAATATGACTGTGACCAGTATATGTACAGCATTGATATTTTGTCTGGTGTACGTCTATACGTTTGTTGCCAGCCGGTGTGCTTGGCCTCCTTGCCCTGTTTGTGTAAAATCTTTTACTTTCTTTAATATTTCCTGTAACAGTTTACTGTATAGCCAAGCAGATATGTTTTTTATTTTTATTTGGTGCAAGTTCTATCGTACATACACTATATGGACAAGCGTATTGGGACACACCTCTTAATTATTCAATTCAGGTGACCCCTTACTTCCAATGAAGGACAATCTTAATGCTTCAGCAGACCAAGACTGTCCTAGTGCACAAAGCAAGCTCCATACAGACATGGTTGGATGAGTCCGGTGGGGAAAAACTTGACTGGCCCACACAGAGCCCTGACCTCAACCCTTTCCAACACCTTTGGGATGAACTGGAATGGAGATTGTGAACCAGACCTTCTCGTCCAACATCAGTGCCTGAAATCATAAATAACCTACAGAATGAATGGGCACCATTGCCTACAGAAACTCCAACATCTTTTGGAAAGCCTTTCAAGCAAATGGAAGCTGTAAAGGGGGACCAATTTCATATTTAAGTCTATGGATTTGAGTACAATATCATTAAAGTCCCTGTTGATGTAAGCGTTCTGATAGTTTTGTCCATATAGTGTACTTACAGTTATGCATGTCAATGCTATCACACCAAAACATTTTATCTCGGTTTTTGTTTGTTTGTTTGTGTGTTTGTGTGTGTGTGTGTGTTTGTGTGTGTGTGTGTGTGTGTGAGTAGCCCCAGAGCACGCTTCCAGATGTGTTCCTGTGGATGATGAGCGGAGGAAGACGAGTGGCCTATGCCCGAATTCCAGCCCACTCCATCCTCTTTTCCTTGGTGGAAGAAGAGAAGGGCAAAGACTGCGGAAAAATCAGTACCGTCTACATGCAGGTACTGCAATATTTGCTTTTAAACACAAATATGTGTTGTTATCATTTGAATCAGCTATAATTTAAAATGAAAATTAAATTAAAGTCAGAGCTAAAATGGGTGGGTGGGTGGGTGGGTGTTCAGCAGAAACGTTGGGTGAGCTGGTATCTGTAAACATTTGTATGTGTGGAAAGTATATCACTATATTTGCAGCTGTTATTTGGAATCTGAGACATCCCTTGAAGGAAAGCTGATTCAATCGGAGTGGTTGTATGAATCCAGGACTAATGTTGTGTTTGCGTGCAATGGAGTTCCCTGGGCTGGGTTATTCAATCCTGATGTTGACCCTTATAGTCATGCGTTAACAGCACAGCACAGCACACAGTGTGAACTCTGCATTTAACCCATTCACCAAGGGAAGCAGCGGGCAGCCACCAACACAGTCCCAGGGAGCAGTGTGTGGACACGGTACCTTGCTCAAGTGGTGCCACTAGCAGTCCTGAGATACAAACCCACAACCTTCTGATCACAGGGGCAACACCCGAACACCAGGCCACCTGTTTGCCACACAGCAAACCTGTCATATCAGTCTCACTGTGACCAAGCATCACAAAACTGTGATCCTCATGAAGAGCATAAAAACACACACTTCAACAAAAGCGTTTCAATGGGAATGTTTTTCTAAATTGAGTGTTTAATACCTTTCTCTAGACTCCTGGAGGAGCACTGGGGGAGATCTTCGCCAAACTTGAAATTTACATGTGGCTTGGCGTCACCAAGTATTCAAAGAACTGTGTCACAAGCCTCCCTGCAGAGTTCAGACCCATTTATGAGGGGGCAACCTTTGGTACCCCGATACCCCCAAATATGCCCCCCACCAAACTTGCAGTAGAGGGTAAGTATGTCATGTAATGCCTTATCTGTTCATAATGATGAAAGTGAACAACTAACGAGTTCAGATGCTTTTGTCCGTTTCTTGCTCTGTGCAGCAGTGCAGTTCCCAACCTTATGCACATATAGTAGGTTGGAGTTTAGAGTCACTCTAATGTTAAGATTCCTGTTTAAAATGCTGCAATACCAAACAATGTTATATTACTGCTCGTTGAAAGTATGCAGGTTGGAAATGCCAGCAAATCTGACACCATGCTAGATTATTCAAAACAAAAAATGACACTTGATTTATTATAAAACTGTACATGCTTACAAAATACCAGTCAGAATGAAAAGGTTCTAAAGGTTGGTCATTTGACGGACTATGCATGGAATTTTAACCAGTGTTCTGTAAAGCTTGCGATTAAAGCTGAATAATGTTAGTTACTGAATTAAAAGACTTAAGATGAATATCTGAACAATACACGTGCAGCTTACTATCATAAAGCTTGTGTAAAACATCACGGTGATGTTTGGCCATGCTGTGTTCATTGTTCTTGCAGACAGTCGCTATTTCCAGCTCCGCGCTCACATCTACCAGGCGCGAGGCATCATCGCGGCCGACGATAATGGCCTCTCAGACCCTTTCACTAAGGTCGTTTTCTCCACTCAGTGCCAAGTTACCCGGGTGAGTTCAACCCACCTTACGCAGCTCAAACACATTTATATGTCTATAGGTGTAAAAAAAGTGTAAGTGGTGTTTTCCGGTCTTGAGAGTATACTGTACTTATTGAAATATCTACAGTGCTAACAGCGCACTATACATATGGTGAAAATGGCAACTTTTCAGAATGTACAGATTATATAAAAACAATAAACAGGTTAAGGTCTGTATATAAAAGGTCTGTATATATAAATGTATATACAGAAAATCCCTGCAAATTCACTATTCAGGGTTCGCGGAAACTGCAGATATCCTCTGCGTTATGTTTTGCTTTTTTTCGTGGCAATATATAATCGTTCATGCATTTTAGTGCTTAATGATTAAGAAAAATATAATTTACTAGTTTTGTAAAATCAATATTAACATAAATTCGGCTACATTTCCATGTAAAATATAATAGTATATGTTTTGGTCCTGTCCAGAGAAAAACAAAGAAAGCACATCTTGGGATAGCAAAATGCCCCTGAACTCAGAGGCGGGAGGTTTGAAAGTAGCCAATCCGAGAATGTTATTCATTTCTCCTTGCTGCTGATAGGCTGCTGCCCTGTGATCCATCTCTGGTGGATGCAGTCCATCATTCCCGCATCAGAACAGTTTCCCACGTGAAGCGTTTCTCTGAGTGTTCTTGTGTTTTTTGTTCTTCTTAAAACCCTGTATTTTTATTACTGTAAATTAAATGAAGTTATTTCTGTATTTACCTGCTTATATCAATGAAAATGACAGCACATACCAAAGAAAACGCGCGTGCATGAATTACAGTACAGTCTATACAGGGGCAACATCAGTATTTTACGTTCTAGCGCTGCAGGAGTTCAGTGTAAACTGTACAGTATGAATATGGGTTTACCTTTACATTTCTTTAAGGGTAATGTATTAAGCTGAGTTTAAAATGAAATTTTAAGTGTTTTGGGAGCATATTTAGAATTTACACTATAAAAATAGGCATTTTTAGACATTTTTTTTTACCATATCACAAATTCACAGTTTTTCACTATACACGGGTGCTCTTGGAACAGGGATCTACTGTGTGTGTGTGTGTATGTGTGTGTGTGTGTGTGTATATATATACATATATATATATATATATATATATAATGTAGTTGTTCTGAACCTGTATGTTTTTTCAAGTTTGAAGAGCACTGCTGCATATGGTGATTGCAATGTTTCACTATCTTCACATACAGTACTGTGCAAAAGTCTATGCGCCTATGCAAGTTGTTTAAAGCTATTTTTTTTGGCGTGTGATAAAGTGTGTTTCTGCCAGCAAAGTGAACATTAAAATAAATGCAGCAATCAAGAAAACAGTAAAAAGTATCAAGATTTGTTCTGTTTGTAAAGGTAGTTGATATTGAGCTGATGAAGAGAACACAGGTTTGGTTCCAGATTCCTCCTCGGTGCCTCCAGCTGTTGTTTGGATTTGTGAAATTCCATCATCAGGATGTTTTTTTCTGCAATATGAAATTATATTGCAGAACTTGAGTCGAAATCTGTCCTCTCACTCTGTAACCCTGTAGGATTGTGTAGCATTAAAAACTGTAATGCCAGTAGTTATACTGACTCCTTGAGTTTGATTTTCATTACTGAATGATACCGTTTTGACTTGTTCTTTAAAATAAAACAAACATATGAAAACATGCATATAGGTAGATTTACAAAACTTAATTTTATTTTTAATTTTGACTTGATGTTAGTAATCAGTCATCAGCCTAGATTTTGGAAGAAGTGTGTTCATTGGTTTGCTGACACTAATAAGTCCAACTACTGGAACCCACAATTAGAAAACTGTAGAATGCATTACTCTGCCTTTATTCCTGATTCTTCAGATTTTTGAAATGTGGCCCTTTTTTTTTCAAGCAGACTGATCTGTGCAGAGTTTCCTAAAAGCTGTTTAGTATGAAAATAATGAATTATTTCAACTGATTGAGAGGATATTTAGTGGAAAGCTGATTCCACTGTTTAGCAATAATAATTGGGCTAAAAAGCTTTGCGGAAACCCAGCCCTGATCTACGAACCATATTTGTATGAGTGTATGTGGGTGTGTTTGTGTGTCTGAGTGTGTTTTGTCTTGCAGCTTATCCTTATGATTGTCTGAGTTCATTTCAAGATAAAAGCCGGGCAATGGGAATGCTTTCTAAATAATTTGTATTATTTTATTAGTCTTCAACGTGTTTCAGTGGTTTGGCTCAGACGTCCTTTTACATTTATGCGTGAAAGTGTGATACAGGCTTCAATACTGAAAGAGGAAAACAGCACCACTATGTTGGCGTGTTTTCTTTTTAAAGGTCTTGGCTAATCCAGCTTACACATCACACATTTATACTTTTCACATTTTGACAGAAAAAATCTAGTTAAATTTTAAACCCAGTGCATTCAAACGATCACCTTTATTTAAGAACTGTTAACTTTCTCTAGTTTAAGTCCAGTAAAAGGTTTAAACACTTCCTCTGCTGGTGATCTGACCAGGCCGTGTGTTATTCTGCCCCTGAGGATGTGTGTGTGAGCTGCGGGCAGGGCTGCGGTGGTGATGGAGCTCAGGCCGAACTGCAGCGCTGAATGTGAGGCAGGATCCTGCTTCATTCATCCTGCTGTCAACAGCCCGCACAGCTGGGACATCCTGCTGAGACTTTGCACTCTGTCCACGGTAGTCACACACACATACACACATATACACATACACACCTACACATACACACATATACACATACACACACATACACACACATACACATACACAGAGATACACACATACACACACATACACACACATACACACACATGCACACACACACATATACACATACGCACACATACACACATACACACACATGCACATACACACACATACACACACATACACATACACACATACGCACACATACACATACACACATATACACATACACACACATACACACATATACACATACACACACACACACATACACATATACATACACACACAAACATACACATACACATACACACATACACACACATACACACATATACACATACACAGAGATACACACACACATACACACACATACACACATCATCATCATCATCATCATCAGAATTGTGTGTGTTTGTGTGTGTGTGTGTGTGTGTGTGTAGAAGGTGGTGGAGGTGCAGAGCAGGTCTCTGTCTCCTGTCCTGTGTGCCGTGGTTTGGGCGCTGCTCTCCTGCGGGATCCTACTGGCCCTCGTCTTCCTCGTCTTCACCATCCGCTACAAAAACAACAGGTACAGAACATAATTATGTGTGTGTCTCCCTTTCTGCCTTTTATTCAGTCCCAAAGTTTCTCGGTTACTGTCTTAACTTAACTCAACTGGCTCACTTTTTGTACCTGGTACCTCAGTTCATAACCGCTTCTACAAGAAATTTCATCTTCAACACAGCAGATACAGCAGCAGTGGAGAATACAATCAGTTTTCCACAGCAGGTTTTGATGCCTGCTCAAAAAAGTAGTTTTTGTAAAAAAGCAATTTTGTTGTAAAAAAATAACTATGCAGTGGAAAATACTATGCAGTGGAAAAACAAAAAAGTTTGAGCTTATTTCCTTACTATTATTCCTCTATTCACTATTCGTGTTTCTTGTCTTTCTTTTACAGTAATATCTTATGTTGTCATTATTCTAATCACAATAAGCAGATACATTATTGATTAAACAGAATGAATGTATCGAGATTTGTAGTTTAATTTTATAAACTACACATTTGGAACTATTTAACCTTTTAAGTATTTTATAAGCTGTGTGATTATTTTGCAGCAGAACATTAGAATCTTGTTACACATGTGCCTTTAACCTGTTTTTGAACAGTGTGACACCAGACTGTCGAATGGTTCCGTGTTTTTGATGACTTTGTTTGTCAGGATTGTGAAGATGTCCAGTCCCAATCTAAACGTGCTCACTCTGTTTGGGAGTGTCCTGACCTACACTAGTGGCTTTATGTTTGCTCTGGACGAGAGGTCACCTGTACAGGCAGCGGGGTCGAGAGCGGTGCTGCAGGTACAGAGATGCTCTCACACACTCAGTGTCATACACACACACACACTCACATGTGCATTCACACGTACACAATATATAGAGATCTTGAATTTTAGTCAACAGTTTAGTTATTTAGACTGCAGGGAAATAAACAGGTCATATTTGCTTTAAGTTTCAATGTTCTAAGTTTTTACTGCCTCTGCTTGTGATACTTTGCATTTTACTTCTCTAAGAAAATGAAATATAGCTTATATTGTTATTTCATATGTACATTAAATTGTATTGCATCATATTTTCAGCTCTGGCTAGTTGATGCTTCATCGTTTTCTTAGCATTTACACTTGAGGTAGGGTGTTGCTTATGGTGCCTAAATGTTCAGAAACGATCGGGAAAATATCCCATGAGTGAACTTTATATTGAGCTCTGTTTCCTCTCTGGATTAGGCACGGGTCTGGACACTGTGTATTGGAAGCTCTCTGGTGTTTGGACCAATCCTGGGCAAGACATGGCGTCTCTATAGAGTCTTCACCCAGCGTGTACCAGACAAGCGAGTGGTGAGTCGGTTAAAGGAAAATCTCTGACTACGTTTCCTGACCTTGATTTTAAAGTGGACGCCGCTCTTCTCTTTCTGAAAATGAAGAGCCCATACTGTCGATTTTTACTTATATTTTATTTTTCCCCACTTGTTTGTGCAGTTTTCACCAAAAACAGTTCAAATTAATTTCTACATGACCATTATAATCTATCTTTATCACTTAGAATGAATACACTATTGTGTCTTTAAGACTGCTCTGCTAAATGTAAATGACCTGTGATTGGTTGTCATGTTCTGGGCCTCAATCAAAAAGTAGTCTGAGCTGAAACACCCCTTATAACTTCAGCATGAGTGATCGGAGCTAAATTGCTATAGGTTGAATGGGCGGATGTATGTAAATTTACTTTTCAGCGTCACAAACACAGTGAATTTTAAACTGTCCCTTTCTGCAGCTTAGTTTAAATATGGACCAGATGGACTGAGGTGTGTGTATGGTTGCAATGACTATAAACACCTACTTGACTTGAAGTGACTTGAGTGAAAATTGTTTTGACTCTTAATGTTAACAACCTACATTAACCGCTTTCAAATCTGAAAAAAAAAGAAACTTTAGTTTTCCATGATATGGGAAACTCTGACTGGTGGAGATTGCTAGTGATCTATTAAAAATGTCTGGAGATACAAAATCTTATGAAAGTTTTAGACTTGTGACCTGTTTGGTCTCCTGTGTTTCAGATAATCCGAGATATTCAGCTAATGGGGTTGGTGGCTTTGCTGATTTTGGTGGACGTGGTGGTTCTGACTGCGTGGGGTCTGACTGACCCCATCAGGTGCTCCCGGTCGGTCAGCGCTGTGGTCAAGGTATTGTACTCATGACCCCGGTGAAAAGCTCCCTCCAAGTGAAACAATGAGGTTTTTGTACAGAGTCACTCTTTCTGCCCTCTGCTGGTAAAGCTCTGCAGTCTCCTGTGCAGGAATGTCCATTGTAGGCCAGACTGAATGTTTAAAATAAAAAGGAAAATTGTGCCTGAGGTCGAACAGAAAAATCCATAAATGCCAGTTTTGCTAATTATGGCGCTGTTTAGGCGTCAGGGGTCCACAATCTTATCCACAGAAGACCAGCATGGTTGCAGGTTTTTATTCCAAATAAGCAGGGGTGCACCTTAGATCATTTCTAAGTTGTTTAAAGGGTGAGAACTGAGGACTCAGGAGTCCTTCTGCTTAACTGGAGTGAGAACCTGCATCCACTTTGGGCCTTAGGGGCTGATTGGTGACTCCAATGTTTCAGGCATGTTTTGCTTCAGGGTATGTTTCATGGCAGAATGTTTTTTGCTTCCTCATATATTAGGTAGTCCAGTTTGATGTGCATTACTCCTTGTCTCAGCTGGACTCCTGCTCCTCTCACTACTCGGACCTGTGGGTTATTCTCCTCTCTGCAGTCAAGGTAATGCCTTCAAGTTCTGTGACCTACCAATGTATGCATTGTCATCTTTCATGCTGCCTGACAAGATCTGCGTAAAAGGACTGCATACACCCTTCTAACACACTCATTCAGGTCACCAAACCACTTGTTAATGAACTGGTCTGTTGAATCAGTGTGTGAGGAGACAGCAAGCAGCAAAAAATGTAGTGTGGTGGGGTGTGGTAGGATTTATAGAGCCAATGCACATTAGGGTGTGTTCAGTCTTGACAGGTTTGGTTTGAATTCCTGGTGCGACTGCTGTTAGCGTGGGTTGTTAGAGATGTTAGATCACTGACACGTGAACCAAATACACTGACCCCCTTAGTAGAGCGGTTCAACTCCGATTTCAACTCTGTGACTTTAGTTTACATCATTTGGTTTAATGTTAAAAATGTCATTGTGAAAGCCAAGCAAACCTGCACAAAAATGCAACGATTCTTTTCTGCTTTGGTTCGAACCATGGGAGTCAAACAGTATGTATAAACACACCCTTATAAGTATTAACCATGTCCCATTACTGTTGGTTCCGAAGATATTCTCTTGAGTATACCACCCCAGAGACAGTGTTTGTACCCTGAAAGGTACAATGTAGTGCATTGTTTTGGTTTTAAGAGTGGGTTTATGCATATAACTTGATTCCCATGGTTTGAAGCCACCCTTAAAACCAGCAAATTTTAACTATGTTCCTTTACTGACGTTTCCGTTGAGAAAACCACCTCAGACACCGTACAAAGGAAAAGTACAATTTTGTTCATTTTGTCTTAGAGTGTAGGTGAGAAGCGAAGAAAATCTTTGTGTTCATGGCAGCCAATGATATTGTTGAAACTATTGTTGATCAAGAGCATATTACTTTCACATACAAGTTAAATGGAGACTAATATGTGTCAACCTAAGCCAAAGCTAAATAAGCATCTGTGGCAAAATGCAGTTCTATTGCTTCCGTGTTCAAAGGGGGCTTTATAACCCATTGGGTATGTTGGTTGCTCTAGAGTGTCCCATTGTAATGGCAGTGCTTTTTTGTGGAGGTAATATGTGTTTATAATGTTTGTGCACAAATAAACACCACACAGCAAGAGGTGCACATGAAAATAACTAAATTCACTGTGAAGTGTAAGTAACGTTACCATTCTGTCATACATGAACACACCACAGCACACAGTGTGAGCAGCACAAAATTCTTCTCTGTATTAAACCCATTCACCAAGTGAAGCAGCGGGCAGCCAGGAGCACAACGCCTGGGAAGCAGTGTGTGGGGACGGTATCCTGCGCAAGGGTACCTCAGTGGAGCCACGAGCAGTCCTGGGATTCGAAGCCACAACCTTCTGATCGCAGGGCCACCAGCTGCCCCTACTGTCTGGATCATTTTGGGCAAACAGTGTTTATCATGCCATAATAATAAGCTCCTCTGTTCTCTACTGTAGGTCAGTCTGCTCCTGTACGGCACATACCTGGCTGGACTGACCAACAGCGTGAGCCTGCCCCCCGTCAACCAGTCTCTCACCATCATGGCTGCCGTGTGTCTGGTCACGGCATCCACAGCCATAGCTTTACCTGTCTCGTGGTACTTGTACGCCTGGCCCAACCTGGTCTACAGCATGGTGTCTGGAGCCATCTTCATCTGCACCACTGCCATTAACTGCCTGCTCTTCGTTCCTCAGGTGAGTAACAAAGATATCTGTGCCACGATCGGTCACCTCTTATCACGCTATAAAGAGTGGACATGGAAATAATGAAGAGAATATGAGCTTCAGAATAAAAAGTATGACATTAAAGACATTGAAAACCACTATTTATTTATTAGGGGTGTGAAAAATGAACCAGTGCAAGCAAGGTGCTGGACTAACTTTGGAATGTTACAATATCAAATACGGTTAATGCAATTTCTAGCTATTTCCAAAGTACATTATGTGCTTTGGCATATTGTTGTATACTGGAAGGTCCGTATTGAGATCTGAACTTGGCCCAAAATCTGATTTTTTTCCCAGACCCCTTCAGACTTGGATAACTTAGACCTAATGCTGCTTATTTGTATTATATAAACATGTCGTATAATTTGTAATTACATAAATGATTACGATTGATCGAACTGAACAAATTGTGGTGCAATCTCAGATTTCGTTATGCACTGGATTCTTTTCTACAGAATCACAATTAATTAAATGTAACAAGGTTAAAGATGTACGTTTTAGTTAAGTACTAGTTGTTAGTTAAGGTATAGTTACTATAGTTAAATACATGTAAGTGAAAGTGACCATTATGTCATACGTGAACACACCAGAGCACAGAGTGGGAACAGCACGAAATTCTTCCTCTGTATTTAACCCATTTAACCCATTTAACCCATTCACCAAGTGAAGCAGGGGGCAGCCAGGAACACAGCGCCTGGGCAGCAGTGTGTGGGGACAGTACCTTGCTCAGGGTACCTCAGAGGTGCTTAGCAGTCTTGGGAACCGAACCCACAACTTCCTGATCGCAGGGCAACGGCCCTAACCGCTAGGCCACCAGCTGCCCAATATAGTAACTATAGAAAGTATAAAGTATGAAACCAAATAAAAAAATACATTTAGACTCAAGAATATAAAATAAAAAGGAAATGGTTTAACAGATAAAATGTCAGAAGAGTCCAGCTCAACAAACTGTGATTGTAGTGTATCAGGTAATATGTGTTTCCGTTGCTTGCATAATGATCAGTTATTGCAGTTGTGTGTACAGTGGTATGAATGTAAAAAAAAAAGTGAAGGAATTCTTGTAAGAATAAACTGTTAAAAGGGGGAAAACCTCCTGGACTGTGAGGTGTGTAACAAATTCTTGGAAGCTTTGTAGGCCCAAAAAACATAAGGAGTATATTTACTTGAGTAAAGTGTCCTTAGACTTTACCTCAAACTTTTTCCACATCTCCTGCCCATTGGCTTTGCCTTGGGGATACAGAATGAATTCAGGCATTTTCAATCAATAAAAGCAGCTCAACAGGTGGTGACTCAGCATCCAACATCAAAGGCGTTTTCTCAGATGTCCATGTTGGCGTGGAGAGGACATTGCCAGTGTCAGCTCTTTGACAGAGTGGATTTTGGCTGATAATACTGCAACACCGCTTTTGAAGGTAGAGTTTGTCCAAACCGCTGATAAACAAGTGTCTGGCACTGGTCAATAACTCAAATTCCATTCAGATCAGAGAACAGTGCCAATATACACTTCAGTCGGACACTTAACCCTGTGTTCCCCAAGGTGTCTTAGAGTATGACACACTCCCCTGCCCCAGCGGGGTGGCCCTGAATAAAGAGTTCTATCTTGATAAGTGAATTAATCCTAAATCTTGACAAGGTTTTTAGATTTCTCATTATCAGAATTTATTATAATATTTTTCAATATTTTTAAAAATGCCTACCTTTTTGAGATCAATAATGTCATTAATGTCTATTAACCTCATTATGAGAAATATTAGATATATTTACCAGATGTTTTCTCTTGCCACATTTTTTTCAGTATAAGTCAGTTTTTGTATTTATTCTTTACAGAAATTACAGACAGGCTCACACACCTGCACACTTGAGCCTACTTTTTGGCCATGAAGACCTCTTAACCAGAGCCAGTCATGTTAAAGCAGTTGTTCATATTGTTCATAGGCTTCAAGATAGCTATGAGTATTGTTTTTTTTATTTGCGTGCTGGTTTTAGCAGTGTGATGTTCGTTTTTATTTCATTTTTATTCATGAAGGAATGTCATACAATACCAGAAATCACCTAAACGTGCCTATGTTATATGATTTAATAACAGCATTATTTTGAAACAAATATGATGAACTGGCACAATGCTTATTAGTCGGGTATTCATTTCCATGAGTTATTGGCTTCATTAGCACTGTCATACGTTTCCATGACTTGTTGGCTACATAGCTCCAATATAAAATTAAAGAAGACTTTGAATACTAAACTTTGGACACTATACATGTATTGCCTGATTGATAACTTTTGGAGCTGTAAGTTCAATTTTTTTACCCAACTTTTGCTTCAGCTAAGCCTCCTGTATCAGTGCTGAAAAGGAGTGGTCTGTATAACTAAATCAGGCACACTACACTCAGCCTCCAGGCCAGAGACTCTGAATGTGCACGTTGACGAGCCTTTGAGAGCGATCAGCCTTGAGCTTGCGTGGGTGTCTAAAGTTAACACAAAGCACATAACTAGAAAACACAAGAGGAAGGGTTTGAATGATGTGTCATGCACATCTGCGAAGGCCTCTGAGCATTTTGTCTTTGGTGGTCCCAACACAAACATGAAGAAATGTATGTACATCCTTCTTCCAGCTTACAAGACTGATATGAGAAGAAAGACATGTATCTGAGAAATTTCCTTATTGTATTCCCCACAGTTGACCCAATGGAGGCAGTTTGAAGAGGAGGTGAACCCCCACCCCAGCCAGATGGCCAAGTACTTCAGCAGTCCAAGCAAGAGCCTGCGCTCCATGTATAGTGAGGATGAAATCTACTACCTGCTTGGAGAAAATGACTCCATGAAGAGGCTAATCAGCGAGGTACGGGCAGGCTTCACATTGCCGACATATGTCTCATGGTGCTCCGTCATCACTAACAGCAGGATGGCTCAAGCCTTTGCTTGTAGATCTTCCTCCTGCAGACTTTACTGTCAAGCCTAGTGTAACACATCTGGGCCTAATCAGTGCTAGCATGTGAGTTAAATTATAGTGAAAGCCTGTATATCTTCAGAAGGAGGGCAGGAGCGTTAGTGTATGTCTCCATGCTGCATATAAATTGAAAATTGGTGTGCAAGAACATCTATGCTTAAAATGCTATGTTATCTACTTTGTCCATCAAATATATATTTAAATACTCTCAAATACCCTTTACAGTAACATCATAGTCATTGGTTCATTTCAAATCCAGTTTTCTAGAATACGAAGAGAAAGAGCGGAATTTGTCTTAGTTACTTTCATTCTGCCAGGTGAACCCTTGCCAGTCTTACACCCTACCTTAAGCCAGAGAATCTCACTGAGAGTCGATACTCAAATTCAGAGCAATTGGGAATAAGGAGCTGACTCCAAAGCTCTGCTGTCCCTGACATACACATTAGTTGATCGGTTACAATTCTGAGTTACAACTGAAATGTTATCTTTATTTTCAAACAAACTAGAAATGATTTATAATGAAGTTCATACATGTTATATGTCTCCCTCTCTGTTTATTGATTTTTAGACTGGGAAATAATATTATGTAGAATCTCCATCAATTTCTCATCGCTAAGTAAGAGTCAGAGTGAACTCAAACAGCCCTGCCTTGGATGAGCTTGTTTGCTTCCTTTTTGTCATGTGTGTATTCAAACACGGCTGCTCTTAGTGAAGATGATAATGCCACGAGCCCTGAGATTAGTGGTTTGTCAGAGCTCCTGAACCAGAATTCCAGAGGTGGGTGTGAGGAGCGTTTTGCTATGCGTCACTGACCCATATTTGAGGCTCAGCCCTTTTGTTTTACATTTCCTCAAGGCATGGCTTTGTGACTTCATATCCTGTTAAAGCCTTTCCTTCCTCATTCATTCACTTGCAGTGACCTTTATCAGTTCAAGGCGCCTTTTTTAGCTGATTAGTATCAGATGCTTTACCCAAATACAGAGGTTCTTCAGAACCAGGATTGGGAACTCCTTGTGGACTTAGGTGCTCGAGGTATAAAATATGACTTTTTAATGTATATGTTCTCTGATTGCCAGAAAAACGCAGTAATAGACAGCCTCCAGGAGCAAGTGAACAACGCCAAGGACAAACTACTAAGACTGATGTCTGTGAGTCATCTCCCGGACGAAGGAGAGATGGACTCGTCCACTACCAACCTCAACTCCTGCTCTACTCAAACCACTGTGGTCCCTCTTGAGCCGCCTCTTTCTCCTCTCCGAGACTCAGACACCTCTCCTCCTACAGTTCTCTCCCCTCCACCATATATTCCTCCACCCTCACTTCCTTCTGAACCTTCGTTAGTATCCTTCAGTCAAACACAGCCTGGAAATTTGCTAGCAGGTGATTCAGCCCCTTCAGTGCCTTCACCCCCTCTGATTCCTCGCAGTCCTGAAGGAGCTTCACTCTCATCCCAGACTGGGCACTGGAGGCTTGAATGTGGGGGTTTGACCTCCCAGCAGAACACAGATGAGATGCAGCAAAAGCTGGACACTGGTGTGGACACTATAAGTGAATCTGTTGCGTCTAGGCCCTCAGTAGAAGTAAACAAGCGATTAAATTCACCGGATATCCGGAAAAAATCGCAGGGTTCCGGACCCTTACCCTGTACTTTGACAATCCCGCCTCACGGCGACGCAGGAGGTTCAGTGTTGGAGTCCCCTGTGTCTCCAGGGGTAACAGGGGCAGGTCGACTGGGTTTTGTGAGCAACGAGCAGCTGCAGGAGATTCTACAGGACTTGAGTGTGGATGCTGTCATCAGCTCGCACCGATCCCCTGGTGGAGTGAAGAGACCCTCCAATCCTGCTCGTGATGACCTCAATGCCCTCATCACTTTCTCTCCGCTCTCTCCTATTTCCCCTCGATCACCTTTGCACTTCTACTTCCCCAGCATCTCGCCATACATGATGCGAAAACGCAGGCCTCCCTTCCACACCTCCAGAGCAGGCCCTCCTCCTTACTATTACCCAGGCTCTGCACCCCCTGGCTGCAGAAGGGGGTCAGCGCCACCTGACCAAGAGAGACTGAGGGAACCTGATCTGAAAACAGCCTCTGCACACTGTGCTCAGCAGCCAGACTCAAACATTGACCAAAGTAGAGCACATGAGGACGAAGATGAGGGCGAAGGAGCAGAACAGCATGAATCAAATAACCACTCACGGTTGGGCAGGAGGGGTTCCAGACGCCCCCGTCGAAGGTCTTGCTCTGCGAGACGTCCCAAAAGTCCATTAATAGGGCACATGGAAGGGACTCGAGTTGCAGACCCATACAGTTACTCAGACTCAGAGTCCAGTAGTTCGGAGGATTACTGTTACTACCACCGACCCTACTGTGAAGCCTGTCTTCATAACCCTTATGCCTCCAGTGGAAGCAGCACCTCAGACACATCAGACAGCGAGTTTGAGGACATTTACCATTCCTCTCACCCTGTGGTGAATTTTAAAGAGGACCTCAAACCTACTTTTGTCTAAACAAAAGGGGAATTTGATGAAACTCTGTGAACAGCTGGTGTGTGTGATATTTAAATTACTGTAAAGGACTCAGTAAGAAACCTAAGTGACAAACATGGCACAAAAATATACTTACACTACAGGCCAAAAGTAAGGAGAATAAATATGTTTTGTATAGAGATAGCAGGTAGTGAGATGTTGGATTAACATAATCCAACAGTGTAAAATAACTGATTCTGATTCTTAAAATTTTACATTCAGCCATATATTACCTTTAGATTTGTTTTTACAGTTTCCAGCTCATTCCATTCATGGCATTTCAGAAGTCATGTTCCAAAAATAGTGACCTTCAGAGGTTTTGTAAGTGCTAGAAGTCCTTTTGGACTGATGGACAGTTTTCTAAAATGTATCCCATAGATCAGGGATGCCCAAATCTGGTCCTGGGGGCCTGGTGTTCAGCACAGTTTGCTATATTCATGCTTAAACACACCTGGTTCAACTTATCTTTTACTTCCCATGGTTTAATGAGTGAGACCAGACCTTTGTGTTAACAGTGTCCCTTCAATCTGAATGACAAATACCTCTTTTTAAGTAGGCTAGTGTAAAATTAAAGAAAGTATTTTAAAATGAAATGGTTTTATACTTTATGAAAGCTGGGTTCATCATTTTTGAAAGGTTCAAATTAGAAAGATTCTCCACAAATATTACACATTTAAGAAAATTAAGATGGTTTGGTTATGAAAAAAGCTTCAGCTAGCTAGCCATTTACACTAATCTTTCTTAAACTGTCATGTGATTACAATGTCTGTCATAAGACATGACCCGCTCTGCCATTGAGTGGCTCATTATAGACTGGAAATTAACTTTGTCATATGGTGATCCCATATGTTATATTTAGATTTATTTCACTTATAAAACTGTTTTAAAGGGCTAATATCATATGTTGAAGTTTAAAAAGTATCATTCACAACCCAGTACATACAGCTTATGCAAACATTGTGATGTCACAAAAAATCAGTGAATTTACTTCTATTCATCTATCCAGGCCAGAAGAGTCACATGGGAGTTATAAGAAGTGTTTCAGCTCAGACTGTTTTTGAATGAAGCCCAAAACAGGATTGCCAGTTAGAACAGAGGTCTTTACCATAAATCAGCTTTAAAGGCAGAGCAACAAAAAAAGTCTGTTTCATTCAAAAGAAGGCTTAAGAGTAGTTCTAAGGGTAATTACGAAAGTTGGAAAAGGGTCATGTACAACTTCTAAAGATTATTTTTTGTTTAGAAAGCCACACATACATTACAGGACATATTTTTTGCATGTCATATTCTTTCAGAGGAAAGAATATCACATGCAAAAAATGTAGGGTATGGGGAATTAAAAAATTCATTTAATTTGACAGTGAAATTTCTAGTGCTGGCCTGAATAGTGTTCATAAGGCTTTGAATACTTCTTGGTGTTTCCAATTGAGTTCTCAAAAAACACTTCTGTTTACACTTTATATTCAACTAAAAATGTAGTGTGTGCATTTTCTCATTTATAGTTCATTTTGAAATATTCTATTATATTTAATTGAGATATTTTGATAGTGTGTTTAAATGTTGTTTGCCATTTTTATCTTTCACCATGTTCATTTATCTCAGGTCAGTATTTCAGAGAAAAGAAAGCTGTGAAATTGTAGAGGGAGGTTTGGCTGTGTTAGTCTTTAACTGAAGTCTCTTGGGTACCAGTACGGAAACAAACTATATGTAAATGTATTTATCAGAAGTATTTTGAAAGCGGACAACAATGTCTTTTTGTTCAGTCCAATCTAGTATTTGCTATATAATGCACTCTAGTGTTTGAAATGTATCTCACATAAAAAAAATACATACACAAATATATCTTTCCATTTGGGTGCCCTAACATAATGTCCTTTGAGTAAATACCATTTCTGAGATCAAATGTTTTATCTAAAATAGAGATAAATAAGCTCTAGAGTGTTGGAGAATTCATTTGGGGTCTAAGGGTTGAAAGATGAAGTATACAAACACTAAATATGAAAACGAATACCAACATAATGAAAGTTGAATAATTCGGGCCGACTCTAGACATTTCTGTCACTGTAAATACGTTTTTTTTTATAATAAAATGTTTTATTCAATACAGTGATAAATATGCTTTTACCTCTAAGAAAGAGCGTTGGAGATTTCTGTTGGGGTCTAAAGAGTTAAATATGAAGTATACAGACACCAAATATGCATTGGAAATATATGTGAGATATATTTTGAATACCAATTTTACTAATATTGAATAATTCCTGGATACCTGCAGTATTTCCATCATTGTTTCACAATCCCTTTGCAATGCCTCCATGGACCTCTAGGGCTTCACAAACGCTTGGTTGGAAAATGCTGTCTCAGACTAGGAGAATGTTTTGGAAAAGCCTCTCTGGTTAAACTCGGTTTTGTTCTAGATCTGAAACTTGAATTACATGCTTCTACACTTTTGGCCTGTAGTGGATATACGAAAGAACACTTAAGTGACTGTAGTTTATTCCAATCAAAAGGGCCTGCATGCATTGCTGAAATGATGAAAGCTTTGGATTTCTTTGTATTTCCCTGTCTTTGTAGCTGCTTGAGTGTCGAGCAGCTTAAAGCTGAGCATGACTCAGTGCCGGCGATGCACCATTACCCATAAGGTGATGGTATGGTGGTCCTCCTTATTCTCGTCTCATTAGCATGACTGTTACGATGAGCTGATCTTGCAGTAAAGGGAGAGAGAGCCAGCAGCAAGGTCATCTTAGATGGGGGGGGGGACATGTTTACATTTGATTCTTTTTGGTATTGAGGTGCTTGTAAGCCTTCTGTTCCAACACATACATTTCTGTTACATACATGTGGGATAACTGACCATAAACTACTGTACATGTGGTTACTTTACTGTAAAGAAATGATGAAATGATGAAATGGCCTGTGACTGAACTGAATAGCTCTTAATGATGCACAAATTGTGAAGAAGAATCACTTTCATATCATGGCCTTACATGAAAGAAATTATTTGCAGGTGTATATGTTTGGGTTGAGCCGTTCTGATTTCAGCAAATTTTGTTCCACTTACACAATATAGATCAGTAAGTGTGTTTAAGAATGTGCTTATTGTGATAAAGAGACCAAATGAACAATGCAGTATAATCACCTCATTAAACCAAATTAAAGTCTTTGCATTTCTATTTATATCTGACTTGTTTGAATGTGAGGTCACTCTGTAGATAAACTGTGTTTTACTATTTATGTAATTTAATGTTTGATTTTTACTAGCGGATGCCTGCTGTTTAGTTAATATACTTCTTTATGTTCAATTGTATTTTTCGTGCTTCTGGTCTTTTTTGGCCTGTTTATTCTGTTGGTGTGTTTGATATTATTTACTTCTCTCTCAAATCTCACATCCAAATATTGACTGGCATCTCATAGTACCCGTTTTCATGTATAGTATATTTATTTTTAAAGCTGCATTCTCCAGTCCTGGGCTTATATTAGTATTTCTACACTGCACTGTAGGGTTTTGCCTTATCAAACCTTCATTATGAATTATTATAATGCAGGCAAAACATTACAGTGATAATTACTGAATCTGTAACATTCTGCGACATATACTGAAGCTCATTGAAGTTGCCATATGACGTGTGTGTGTGTGTGTGTGTGTGTGTGTGTGTAATGTGTAATGCTTTGTTGCCTGAGGAGGTGTTTGCGTGAAGGAAAGAGGAAACATTAGCTAAGCCTGACAGGTTCCATTTGAGATGCAGACCTTATTTGTTGAATATAACCTGTAAAATGGACTCTGAGCAACGAGATTCACTTTTAAAACCACAGACAACAAAAGTGGCCTTGCAATAGCAGATATAGGAAGAAAGGCATGTTCCTGTGTGACTCTTTCAGTCCTATAGATAAAGACATAAACATGCTGCAGGCTAATAACTAATGGAGGAACCAAGACCAAGACAGGAAAGGTCAAAAAGCTTCACTTCACTGAAGCAGTTGCACATCTTATATAACTATTATGCATAAACACTTATGCACTATACATATCTAAAATCACAGTCAGAATCTTTATTTGGCAAAAAACTTAGTCTGCAACAATGTTGAGGAAGGTTTTATGTGTCAAAGAAACCTTCATATGAATAACAGGACCCAGGATTTCCCAGCAAAACACTGCCCAGAACATCACACTGTCCTACTGGCTTGTGTTCTTCCCATAGTGCATCTTGGTGCCATTTCTTCTTTAAGTAAATGGCGAACACACAGCTGACCGTCCACATCATGTAAAAGAAAATGTGATTCATTAAGCCAGTCCACCTTCTTCCTTGGTCTAGTTCTGATGCTCACCTGCCATATATATATATAAATTCTGGACTGCGTCAAAGGGCAGCAGCCAATCAGCAACAAGGAGAAATAAATAGCGTTCTCGGATTGGCTACTTTCAAACCTCCCGCCTCCACACTACCAAAACATTTATAGTTTTTTTATATGGAAATGTAGCTGAATTTACATTAATACTTATGTAAAAAAAATATTAAATTATATCTTTCTTAATAATTTAGCACTTAAATGTGTGAAAATTTATATATCGCCACGATAAAAGCTGTGACGTCCAAGCCTTGCCCGCCATGCCCCCTTGTCCTCGTGATGGGCTGTTTATGTTTGGGCGCAGTGCTTAGCAACCCAGCAAGAGGATGGGGGGGCGTGGCTGACGAGGCCAGGACGTCACAAAACCAAAAGAAATGCGGAGGATACCTGCAGTTTCCTTGTTAGTGCGGGGGTTTCAGCAAATGATTAATTTGGTTTTTAGAAAAAATCCGCGATGGACTGAAACCGCAACTGCTGATCTGTGTTAAAGTGGGGGTTTACTGTAAATATATATATATATATATATATATATATATATGAAATACAGAAACATTCTTTGTATGTTAAGGAAGTTAACCAAGAGTCTCCCCCCTTGCTGTTCTGAAACATTGCTGTGCGGATTTGATTGTATTAATAAAGTCAGGTACTGATTGGATTTCTTAAGAGACTGCCAGGCCCCTGCATGTCCCGTTCTGCTGCCGATGTCCTGCTGTAGAGACGAAACAAGCTGTGTCTGCACAAATAAACACTGGAGTCACTGATGAGTGCACCTTAAAGTAATGAACTCACTAATTATACGGGGTGTCTGGATATGATGGCATGTATAGAGCACAGGGTTACGGTTAAGGCCAGACTCCAGACTTTCTCTTCAGTTTACACACATCTGTTCTGACATGACTGTTCTCACACCACTAATGAACACATAAATCTGACTGTGTTTCTGTGTTAATTGTGGGGCCCAGTGTGTGCAAGTCTCTCTGAGTTTATGTTGTATCTGTGTAGTTGAAAGGTCAGGGGAAATCTGTTCTTGTGCTGCTGTGATATTAATCTGGCTTGCCTCTGACACGGTGCCGTGCATATGGTAATTTTGACATTACTCTTTGTCTCGCAATGCAAGTCCAACAAGAGCTGAGCTGACCAGTGAAAGAAATAACATCATCCTTCTGTCACACTTGAAGACCTCAGAAACTAAAGTTATTAACCAAAAAAGCTACAGTATGTTATAACCTAGTTGTGACACAAAACCAATGACTTCAAAATACTTTTGCATCTTTTTGCAACACCTATGAACAGTGCTTTGGAAGTTGAACAATGTTTACAATGTTTAAAAAAAAAAAGCAATAAAAGATAAAAACGTTTTTCATGACTTAGATCAGAAGACCAAAACGTGTCAAGCCGACTAGCAACAGCGCTGCCTGGTTACGGAACCTGCTTTCCGATTTGCTGGGGTTGTTTAGGTCGGTAAGTCTATAGGCTGGTCTGCACGTCAATCTGTCATCAAGACCCGCCCTTCTCTGCCACGGCAGCCAACTACGTCTTTTGGACCGTGTACTCTGTGAACGCAGGCTTCTGATTGGCTCCTCGCTTGCCCCACCCTCATAGACAGTAGAAGTGGGGAAGGTGAGAAAGGGCGTCTGATTGGTCACCTCCGACGTTCCGGGCGTTAGCGCGTTCACATTTTCTGATTGGATGTGTTTGTCTAGGTTGGTGAATTCGATAGGCTCCTCCGCACATCAATCAATAAGCCTCGCCTATCCCCCACCATTATCCTGGCAGCTGGCAACGTCTTTTGGAACGTGTGCTTTGCGAACGGGGGTTTCTGATTGGTTGAAAGTGCCCCGCTCACACCGCCCTGATGAGCTTAAGAAGAGTGTGGAGCGGGCTTGTGATTGGCTAAGAGCGCCTCGCTCGCCCCGCCCTCATGCCCTGCAGAAGATGAGGAAGATGTGGAAATGACTTCTAATTGGCTGAGAGCTCCACGCTCATGCCCTGTAGAAGAGGGGGAGGGTGTGGAGAGGGCGTCTGATTGGTTCATGCGCGTTCACATTTTCCGATTCTTGTCGCTGCGGTTTCTGCGTAGCACCGCCTGCTCCCTTTAGCCGTTCCCGAGGTACGTAGTGTGCGTAGTAGAGGGTCGTAGTGACAAAGGGAGCGAGCACGGAGGGAGAGGAGAGAAGTAAAAAATAGAAGAGCAGGTTCTTCTAGATCTCCGGGTGGAACCTTCTTCTCCAGCCTCAGGACAGCAGCGCGGAGAAGCTTTTAGAACCCCATAGGGTCTGTGTTAACCGGAGTTTTACCTTGTATCGGTCGGTGTGCATGGAGTTGTCCGGGGCGGAGTGGCAGGCCGCGGGGAGCCGTGTTCAGACCGGGCCGCTGGAGAAACCTCTCTCCCGGTTCTAACGGAGGAGAACCGCCATGGCCTGTTCTGGTCTCGACCTCACCACATGAAGACAGACCACCATACGGTGCTGGGTTTACTCCAGAAACGGCTCTGAAACGGACCCGTTTCAGGTTAAAAATAGTCTGCCAGGTTTATCGGAGAAGGTTCCCTTTTTTCTGTTTGTTCTAGGTCATTTTCATGGGTTCCTGTGGCTGAGAACTTAGAATAGAACCCAGAGCTGTAGGAGGATGATTTGAGAGACCTGAAGGTGATCGGGAGTTGAAGAAAAGGCTCGGGAAGGAGAGAGGGAAAGAGGGAGAGACAAGAGTAGGGAGAGAAGGGACTTCGGAGTTGTTTTGCCCCCCTTTTAGTCATTTTTTAAGAATTGGCCAGATCCAGGGACGCCGGAGGGTCAGGTTTCTTCGGGGCTGTTTCTTAGCATAAAAAAAGAAACGAGTTGGACCAGGATAGCACCAGGAGAAGGTGGTCTTTGAGGTGGGAATATGTCTGGCCGGCCTAGGACCACCTCCTTCGCAGAGAGCTGCAAACCCGTGCCGCAGCCCTCCTCCTTCGGCAGCATGAAAGTCAGCAGTGAGTATCACCTCCTTTTTCTAATTTTTCATCTTTTCTTCATATCCGAAATCAACGTATTTGTTTTTAACATGTCAGCAATGCCAAAAAGAATTCTGGTCCTCTATAATTAAAAACCAAGCCTTTCTCTCCATTTCTCAAAATTCAAGGCCTCTTTTTGAGACCTACCACATTTTTTCACCACCACACAGGCCTGGTAGTGCTGTCTGGTCTCGAAAAGGTCCAATATCTCCTTTTAAGTTGCTTTAATACTCGCCTGGGTACTTGATACTATTTTTTCAGGTCCACCTTAAATACTGCAGTAGATCTGTATGGGCCTCGTGCAGGAGCTGCACTGCAAAAGCTTTACGTTTTTAAGGTGGAACTGGCAATTTCAATATAAGAGTCTGGGCCTCGTATATTTCCTATATATTTGAGTTAATGGGTTAAAGTGATGTCTCTTATATTCCTGACATAGCTGGAGCAATTTGTGCTGTTTTCTGCCTAAAATGGCACATACATGTGTATGCAGAAGACTGATTTTAAGAAGAGAGATGTATTATAGACTTTATGTGCCTTGAGCTCAACATAATCTGAGATGCCCAGGAAAGCAAAAAAATAAAAATAACACATCAATGATGCCAAAGGTAAAAAGCCACATTAATACCATTATAAATGGTTTCTAGAAAAGAAATGTTTTAGATTGTTTTTCGAACTCCAGCATGTTCTGATACACCCAGGAAAGAATGCACTTTGCAAATGATCAGTAATGCCAAACATCTATCAATAATGCCAAAGTTAAAAGGCGCAGTAATATCAATATAAAGGGTTTCTAGAAAAGAAATGTATTTTAGATTTTGTGCCTTGAACATGATCTGAGACACCTGATCTGGTCTGAGGAAAAAGCATGCTTGGCAAATGATCCGTTTTTTATGTTTATTTTTTATTTCTTGCTAGTGCTAGAAGTGAAAAGTCATATTAATACCACTATAAATCAAATATGGTCCAGGACTAGTACAATATTAACAGTTCACTATGTGCTTTATTGGCTAGAGGTGCCACACATAAATCACGTTTATACATTCTTAATACAGTTCACATCAGTTTTAAGAGGTGAAAGAAGACACATTAGCTATTGACACTATACAGGTTGGTTTTTTGTAATCAGAAAATCTGTTTATAGTCTTTTTAACAAAATGTCGGTAGTAAATGAAGCTTTTGGGCCCCTCAAGCACTCATCTGGTGTAAAAGGTCTGGACGCAGTATAACAGTGATACACAGTTACATCAGATCTGTGGAAAAGTCGATAAGTGCTGACCAACAGTCCTGCAGTAATGAGCGAGAGAGGCCTGCGCATTGTGTGTCAGTAGGTTCGACAGTAAAAGTAGGGATGTCGCACTCAAATGGTGCAAATTTAGCCTGAAATAGTACAGCTCACAATGTGTGATGTCATGTGGAAGCTGTGTTTTTTTTTCTGTTAGGTGATGACATAGATTTAAGCATTATAGACTATTTTCAGATGTTTATGACACATGGAGTTACCTTTTGTTAAATGTAACCCATTTTAAAAGGTCAGATCAGTATCAGTATTGCCTGAGACTGTTTCAGTACCTATGTTGCACAATAAAAAGTTTGTGTGCCTTCTTATGTGTCATATACATTATTTAAATGACCATGAAACAGACATCTGCGAGAGTGGGAGTTTTAGGGATTAGGGGGACACAATCTGAGTTTAGGACCCTGAATGTACAGTTTCCCAGTCCAGATTATGCACTTTGGTAGACCCAGATATGCCACATTTTTACTTTCAGCCATCTTCCCTGTCAGCTGTACTGAGTAAAGAGAGTTCTCAAGTTACGACGGAGATCCGTTCCTTTGACAGTGATGTAACCTGAATTTTGGTGTAATTCGAAACACACCCTAGGCTAAATCAATAACCTGTCCTAACACGGTTGTAAAATCTAGATCATAAAAACACAAGTCACAGAAAAAGGAAAAGGACATAAATACACTCTACTTGTACACTGTACTATAGTAACAGAAAAATGAGTGTAAAAGAATTGTTCAGAAGCCATGATAAAGGCCAAAAATTCGGCAAACAAAGCAACACAAACGGAACACTTGTGCTTAGATAAGTGTACTCACTCATACGGCGCGTTACCGCATATTCTGCGCAATCTGCGTTTTCTCCCGCCGCCCACGTGAGCTTTGTAATCTCGAAACGTTGTATGTCGAGACCCTCGTAACTCGAGGACCCCCTGTATTTAGGTCTTGACTGCTTGGTATAGGTGTGTTTTAAGCTTTTGTGAAACAAAAATGTCATATCTTGGTTCACCAAGTATTGGCTAACTCTAGTCAAGGTTCTAATATCTGACTGTGTCCTGATGATTTAAACTTTAATATGAGAGTCCAGTTTCCCAGGCCAGACAGTGGAGTTTTTCAATCTTTGATGACCCAGACACGCTACGTTTTTACTTTCAGCCAGGATTTAGTTCTTGACTGCTTGGTAAAGGTGTGTTTCAAGCTGGTGTAAAACAAATTCAGCTTATCTTGGTTCAACAAGGATTGGATAACTCTAGTCAGGGTTCTAATATCAGGCCATGTCCTGATTTAATCTTTTACCCCATAAACCATGTGAGGGTCCAGTTTCCCAGGCCAGTCTGTGGAGTTTTCCAACCCAGATATGCCACGTTTTTACCTTCTTGACTGCTTAGTAAAGGTGTGTTTCAAGCTGGTGTAAAATAAAAAATGTGTGCCATCTTTGGTGGGGGTGTCCAGTCTAATCCGTGACTGCAGGTTTTCAGTGCATATGATGAGCTGCTTGAAGACCAGACCAACTGATTAAACGATCCATGCTGACCCTTAGTGAACAATATTGTGCACCCTGTCTCTGAAGACTAGATAGAGAAACTGCAGTTCGAGTTTCAAGCTTCACCTGCATCCAGATATGAGAATCCTCAAAAGGTCAAGGGGGTCAGTTAGATTCTTTACTGGCTACTGTCCTTTTTCTGTTTCTCTTCCTTTTAGTTGTATTTAGATGAGGTTAGTTTTCAAATGGGGAGGTGGGATAATACAGCTCCACAGTCATGACTTCAGTCTCATCTGAATTTGCAATGTCTGTCTTTTGTCCAGACTAATATTCCTGAATCTTTTACCCCAGTGAAGCAATTGCTAGAAATAACCACAGTTAATATTAATCCTGAGCAAAAGCATTCAAATTGTTAAATTTTCTGAAGAAAAGGAGTTTTTTTTTTTTTTTTTTTTTTACATTTCTTTATCTATGGCTCAGATCAAGTCCTTTGTATAGTGTGCTACCTCAGGTGTTGCACATTTGATTTTACACGGCGATGTTAACTGCTGTTTGTAAATTCTCAAATGCTGATGATCCACTGTATTTAAAACGGTATAGAAGTTATGGCTAAATAAAAGGCAAATCCAATAGCCACTCCTGTCTGTCATCTATATTGAAATTTCTTATCCTATGCGAATCACCCATCACAATTACAGACGCCGTGTCGTAAAATTACATTACACCATCTCTTCAAGTAATCCTGTCCAAATAGCACTTTTCGGGGTGTTGATGGAGACAGTAATTTTGCCACCTGTTCTTTAAAGCCCTTTGCAGGAAAGGCTCCAGTTGCCTGAGCAGTTTTTGGCAGTTTTTGGTTTTCAGAAGACCAGCAGCGCACGGCGCTGATGTTTCTGTCTTGTTTTGACACATATTGATTAGAACTACGAGGCTCAGATTTCATCTTTGTATAAAGTGAGAAAGGGATCCTAACCGAGTTACCTTGGAGGTGAAGAGGCAGCTTTTGTGCCGTTACTCACTTAATGATTACAAGAACATATAAACCATTTGGTGAGATTTTCACTTCATACACATGATTAAATCCCAACAAAAGAAAAGAACCGAGCAGCCCAGTTTGCTGAAGTTGCTCAGCTCAGTAATTCAAGCTTGACTGTGTAAGGCCTGAAGCCATGTTGCCTTCATGGAGGAAAAACTCTCGTTCCTAGATCAGATTTGGTACACACGGTGTCACCTTTCACCGTGTTCCGTGTGTGTGTGTGTGTGTGTGTGTGTGTGTGTGTGTGTGTGTGTGTGTGTGTGTGTGTGTGTGTGTGTGTGTGTGTGAAAGCATTGATTTTTCTGCAACCTCAGCACAAATCCTTATGCCGTAGTGTGTGGGAGTGTCCCTGTCTTTGGGTTCACTGGGTTTGTTCTACTTCTCACAGTCACTGAGGTGTTCCTCATCTATAACTGTCTAGCTCTCTACTATTTCAGCTCAGTAGAACTTTAATCATCCAGCAAGAGCAGTTGGCTGCAAGTGGGCAGAATATGCATGCAGCAATGGAAACTAAAACATTGTGTAAAGTTTTTTAAACAAGTTTTGGTCAAGTTATTTAAATAAATATGGGAGAGTACGAGTCTGTCACCCTGCCAAGAGCCATGTCTTGGGGTGACACATTTGCAGCTCTCATTGTTTATTAATAAATTACTTTGCTGTAATCATAGTGCCACTGGTTCTTTATGGGCTTTACGCAAAATCAAAAGGTTTTAAAGATTTTTCAAACAAAGGTAACGTGTCATAAGAGACATCTGCCTCTTAAGAACATGAAACAAAAAATGGACTCGTTTCAGAATGAATTTCAACCTGCTCGCACGGTTCGCTTTGATCTCGTCCCATTCATTTGGCGAACGCTCAAGAAAGCCTCCCGCGTCTCGTAAAATTAGCCTTTGTTCTTCACATCACAAGTGTCCGAATCACAGGATCCGTATCAACAGGAAAAGACTTCATGTGCAATATCACTGCTGATGTCTCGATTACATGCAGTAACAGACTGTACAAACCATGTGCTGTTACTAGTAAAGCTGTAATTTTATTGATTTATTTATATCCACCTCTTACTGACCACAGCATTTTGTGTATATGGGATAGTGTATTAATACAGAGTATTTCTGGAGAGTTTTGTTTTGACTTTATACTATATTTTATATTGTTCTTGTCTGTGTAGTCGTAGCATAAACAATTTCCTTCAGGATCAGCCCAGTTTTCTGATTCTGACTGCCCCATCACCGTACGACGACTGAACAGCACGGCACAGCAGAGCTGATGTCCCAACAATGTAAATGTTTCATAAATGGCTAAGTGGAGTTACGCGATGCCGGGTTAATGGCTAGAAGTGAGTGAGGAGCGGCCTCTCTTCTGGCTTTCAGGAGCTAATCAGGGCACTTCAGTCCTACCTCTCAGATCTCAGAGCCATGTCTGCATCTCTTCTCTAACGGACTGTTTGGTAGAAAGGAGGACATTTTTACTGTCTGTTCTCACTCAGTACTTTTCAAATAACCTTTTTTCGTTTACATCCATCAATGCTATAAATAATAGTCACGTTAATACCACAAAATCATCCAGCACTAGTTCCAGATTGCTAGTGTGGGCACCTCACAATGTGCGTTATTGGCTTGAGTTAATGAACATATCACATTTATAATAATTTATCACAATTATGATCTTTACATTGTTCACATAAATTTTAAGGGAGGGAAAAAACAGACTCTTGTCAGTTTGGTTCTGTGTTACCAGAAGGAATTTTTTAAAGTTTGGCTTCAGCACCTCAATTAAGTCTGCACACTGTTCTTAACCGCTGTAAACATCACTGGAAATACTTTACTTCTCCTGGGGACCAGCTGAAGATCTCAGGTTTTTGAGGATGGAGGTCTTAGCTCCACACAGAGGAATTCCCGAGTGTGTAGTGAGACCACTTTCAGAAATATCGCTTCTCCCTCCAGGCCTCTTTCTAAACTGAAATGCTGAGTGAGGAGACAACTGTCTTGCAGGCAACCCACTCGTTTATTACTGTCATTGAAGAAGAGCCCATCTGTTGTAGTTTTCCTGTTAAGGCTTCTTTGCTGGTGATTAGCTGTCCCTCCTTCTCCTCAGCAGGGCGTCTGGATTCTTACAGGCTTGTTTGCCTGAAATTACTATTTGCAGATTTAATTAAATAATTTCCTAACTGTGAATGGAAGCGGTCTTAAAATCAATTGACTATTTATTTATTTATTTTATTTATTAATTTATTTAGCCTCCCTCTCCTCAGCAGGGCGTCTGTGGATACTTACAGGCTTAATTTGCCTGAAATTAAAATTCACAGATTTAATTAAATTTGCTCAGTGTGAATGTAAGTTGTCTTAAAATCAATTGACAGGTTTTTGCTTGTTTAATTATTTACTAATTTTTTTATTAAGCAGAGGGCGTTTGTCAAAACAAAAAATAAATAAATTTGGTTAACAGCACCATGAAATTAGAGATTCTTGCATGCCGCTACACCTTCCCCAGAAAACCCTTAAAAGGTTTTTAATCTGAACTGTTGTCCTGTATATTTTCTTCTTACATTTGCATAATGCTACATATTCATAATTGATAAGTAATATTTGAAGTGACCTAAAGATCTTAAAGTATTAAAGTTAACTTGATGGTGCTTTCAGAAACGGATGCTTCCCTCCTGTTTCCTTGTTTTGTGCTTTGTGCGTTGCTGGGGTAATTATGATGATGATCAATAGGTGGGTGTGGCTTTTGTTTAAGAATGACATGGTATTTCTCAGTAGTGATGTCACTACGTCTTCAGTCATGTCTGATGTAATCCGGTGGTTTTCTGTGTATCGTGGATTGAGGAAGTGCTGAAGAGGCAGAAATTGTGTGATTTATTGTCACGTCACTGTAAATAATAGATGAGCGCTATTTAAAGACCAGTCAGCCTGGAGCAGCTGTGTGATTGGTTGGCATTTATGACATTTTAACACTACCATTTCTTTAGATATGGCCAAAGCAGATTTTCTACAATTAACTAGAAAATGCATTTAAGTGGGTGCGCGCCGGCTCTTACCAAGCCATTTATGGGTACAGCTGAAGGCGTAGCAGCATTTACGGACAATGGCAAAGCAAGCACACACTGATTTATATTTCCAATACTGTAAGAGGAGAAGCATCCTCAAAGTTCACCTATAATAAGAATAATAAAAACTAAGAAGAACAATGGTGTGATTGCATCAGCTCTACAGTGCCTTTAGCGCACCCACCCCCCCCCCCCCCCCACCCCAACCCCCCATTTTGAGAACCACTGTAGTTAGTTGGTTATTGTCCAAATCAGAAATAATTTTCTTACTTGTGGCTTTATTACCAATACATAACCTTTTTTGTTAAAATGAGGCCATGGGCCAGTAAAGTTAATTGAGCTAACTCAAGTTAATTGAGTTTTGCCAGTACCAGACAGGTTTCCGTAATGAAAATACTTGATCTGAGGCCAAGTGCACTTTTTCTTTTAAAACCAACAGTCCTGTAATTGCCCAGTTTTGGACTTAAAACGTGAAGGCCAACATGGCTAATGATCACTGGTTAACAAAAAGACTGATGGTAATAAACAAATCCTTCCTTGCCATTTTTGTTGAGTATTTTTGTTATTTTTGAAAGGCCACTTTGTAGATTTACTCTAGTGTTTCTCTTCTTTTTTTTCTTCCATTTGCATACAAACAGTTCAAACCAGACCCCCTTTTTATCACTGCATGGTTGGCCAAAACACAGGGGTTTTATCCCAGAATACATAGATAATAACTTATCATAAAGCTTATGGCATCATTTGAAGCATTTCTGACCAATTTGCAAAAGCTGTTTTCAATAAACAAAACCCGTCCTGTTTTTGCCCGACTCAGTTTTACTTCAACTTTGGAGACCCAAGAACTCATCTGTTCTGAATGAAAGCTAATCAAAGCAGCCCGAATAACTTCCTCCAATGAAATGTTGTTCTGTCTGCTTTCACACACAGTGAGAGATACACAGCACTTTGCTCGTTTACAGTCTCTCTCTCTCTCTCACACACACGCACACGCACACACGTCTGGGCAGCTGATTAGAGGAGGCCGCTATAGTGGCAGCAGCAGGATCTGAAGTGGGATGTGTGACTCGTCAGACTCCCTCCCCCGGGTTTGTTTGTCGGAAAGGCAGCTGTCCAGGAACAATGAGACCCTTGTTTAGCATTTAAAAGGAACTGCACCGACAGTCTCCTCGTGTGAATAGATGCTAAGTGAGTTTAACAGGAGAAACCTGCCATATTTTGTGGTTTGCATTGGATGTCTTTCATTTATTGGGTTTAATTTTATATATATAATGATCCAAGCCAAACCTGCAACAGCTAAAAAGATATATGTATTTTTCGTTGTTGCTGGGTTTTTGGCGGTGAAGTTTGCTCAAGAAGCAAATGGAAAAATTACAGCACTTGGTAGTAGTGGGATGGATTGCATTATTAACTCTTGCCGGTTTTGGTATTTGTCACTTTATGGTGTGTATGTGTGTTCTAATAGAATAAGAGTAGCTTACTATTCTAGGACGTATGATGAAGCCGACAGAGGGAGGTGGCGCCACAGGCTGTGTGAGAAGAAACAAAAGCGTGGAAAACGGGCTGGTGTCCATGCTAGGCTAAATGCTAGCCAAAAAAGACCGGCTGTTCCTTCCACCATCTTGTATCGGCTCATTTATCAAATAAAAAAAAAAAAAAGGCAAAAACAGCGGACCTCTGAGGCCCTGTTTACACCTGGCCATGTCATGTTACTAGTATCTGAATTGAATCCCAATAAGATTTTAGCCACAAGCCACAAATGCATCTCTGACTAGCCAGGCTGAAATCTGATTACTGTGTGGTGAGTAATATTCAAATCAGCTCATATAGATCATCCAATCACCTGTGCTCCTCCTTGTTTTTTCTGTGAGGTGCATCTCAAAACACCTCCTGAAATGGTTTTAATGTTTGGACTTTTATCTGTTATATGTGACTTGGCCAGGTTTTATTCTGAGACCCAAGACACATGACATGACCAGGTGTATTTAAATTAAGCTTTCACAGCAGAGAGTGAAGAACTGCCTCAGCCATTCACCTAAGCAGGGTAACCATTGTGTGTTTTAGACTATGTGCACCTTAATAAAATTCTTTCCAGAGAACACACTTCTGTGAATTATTAGCAGAATTACTTTATTTACTTAGTTCAACATTGGAAAATATTGAGGGGAGAATGTAGCCTGTGCCAAAAGTTATGCCACATTTTTATGTCTTTATATCAATATGTTAACCCCAGCAAATAAACCAATTGTTAAATTGTGTAGGAAAAAAATCCCAATTTAAATTTCTTCACTGTAGAGGAAGATACTTATTTATGTTTAAAATCAACCAAACCTGTGATTCGACCAAGAGGGTTTAAACTCGTACACATGGTTCTAAATTGACGTGACTGTACCTGTACAGTACACGCTCCCCGTGTCTTTCTTGTCATGTTTGGTTTAGTTATCCACCACTATTTCAGCTGGATCAGCAAACCCGTCATCCCACTAACTGTTCTCCATTCTCAGTGCTTCATTTGATTTATTAATCAACATTTGCTTGTGTGGCTTTCACAGTTGCATTATAACAGTAGACACATGTTTTCCTTGCCTGTGTGAAATGGTTGTTTATTGTTTTCACTGATCGTAAAAACAGTATAAATATATATTTTTTTTTTGTTCAGTTGGCATAACCTTGGATATAGAGCAAGGACTGCATCGTTGCTGAACTTCCGCAATCACTGATCTCTATATTGTCTGCTCCTGTGTTCTGATTTAATGCTGAAGCAGTGTGATTATAAAAGGCATTCTGATCATTGTGTTTAGAGAAAGGTTAGGTGGTGTAATGGGTAACATCGCTGCCTCCCAGGCAGGAGGGTGGGGTTTGATTCATAACCTGGTCACCACCCTACACAAGTGGAGTCAAAACTCCTAACACTACATTTACCTACACCTGTGATACATCCAAATCTACTTACAATTTCTCATGTAAGTGTCTGCCAAATGCTGTAAATGTAAAATGTTGAAAGGAGCAGAAATATGCACACCAGGGTGATTACCAGTTTTTTTTTTTTTCTTCTAAGGATTATGGGAAGTTCAGCCTAGGCGGTTTACTGGTTCAGATTTGTCCAAAGGCATGAGTTTTATAATTATAATTAGTCATACTGGTGTTCTACAACATTTTCATGTATTACAAACAGTACAGATGCTTAGCACTGATATGTTGCTACCAACAGTAGATTAAAACATTATACACCCTCATAGACACAGCAGGAGTTTCTCAAGTCAAAGAAAGATAGAAGAAAACGAGTCATTAGTGGCGAAGTGGCCAACCAGTGGGGCATGTGAAACACAGAAGGGTCAGACACACGCTCAGTCCTCACTGGAATTAGCCTTTTCACAAGGTTCTGCGCATGAGTGTAGAAACACAAGCTGTGTCAAATTAGCAAATACAGAAACTGTTCATTTATGCAGGGCCCTCGTCCACTAGTGATGAAGTGGCTTATTCTCAGTCGGGGAGGAGTTTAGCACTCTGTCTTTATCTAATTGTTTTGCATCTTCATGAACTAAAACTGCACTTTAAGCTCTTAATCGGTCATTAAGTGTTTATAAGCAATTTTCCAAAGATGATATTAAAAGAAAGATGTTTAACCATCTAACAACTGAAGTACAGAATATTTTTTGCTGTTTGTAACAATAAAAAAACATTAATATACTTCAGTTGTTTAGATATATATGGTTATTTGTAGTAAAATAAATAGCCTACAACCGAAAGACTGACTGTTCTCTAATAGGTTTCTATTTGGGAAAACAAATTAAGTGATTTGGAAAATCAATTTTTTATGGTTTTTTTTCTCTTTTTTTCTGCCAAGCTTTTGACATTGTGTTCATGAGCTTAAGGCCTGGATGAGCACAGAACTGTAGAAATTTCCCAATTCTGATAAAGTTAATTCAGATCAAACCCTGGAGTTAACAGTTAGGACTGAATGAATGAAACGCTGGCTGTGCGCTGTGCTGATGTCTATTTTTTAACACGTCTAGTGTTCACAGGACACCTCAGAGTTCCAGTACTGACCTGTTTATGTGGGAAGTGGGCAGATCAGTAGTCTGTCGAGCTGCATGAACAGCAGCCCAGGGCCCCAAGCTGCACGAGGCTTTCTGTAGGAGGAAAAGGGAGAATGGGGGATGGGGAATGAGGAATGATCCATGGGCTGGAAAAGGGTGTGGCACACGCACATGCTGTGACTAGGCATTGTATTTACCATAAGAGGAGGTTCTGCAGCTGTGGGCTTCATGCCAGCTCCTCGTCTTTAACAATGTGCTTCTTTTACTTTTTTTCTTCACAAAAGCTGTTAAAATGGGGGAAACTCTGTAATCTTGAGTTTGATCTAGTCTAAATCTTGAATATACGGTGGAAAGTGCAATAAAGAACGTGTTAAAGATCAGTGGAGGTGCTGGAATATAGAAATGCTTTATTTTGCGTTTTGTACCTTTCTTGGTGTATCTAGGAGTTAGGACTGCAGTTGGCATTTATTATTCATTTTGCTTGTTCCATTCGTTGTCTGATGCTCAGGGCAAGATATTGATGTTCTTAATAGAGAATATCCTGATGTGTCCATGAGAAAAGTAAGAGATGGTGATGGTTTAGTGTGTTTCGAAATCATTCAGATTTCAGGCTCTATTTCCTGCCCTCTTATCCTTCTTTACCCCCCCCCCCACCTCTTTTTCTGTCTTTCTCACACCCCCGAGGAAGTGGCTCCAGAGAACAAGCTCCAGCTCTGCTTGATTCACCCAAATCTACATCCTGTGCCTTCTCGGCTTAGCAGAGCGCATCAGTGCGGTTCAGGATTGTTCATCTGTACTCGTTTCTTATTCCCTTGTATTCAATTCACTGCACAGAGCACCGATTAGGAACTGGAGAGAGACAATAAAAGACTGTTCTGTATTTTGACTTTTTCTGAAATTGTGTTTGTCTATAACTGGGAAAATGACACACTAATGGTAAACAAAGACACTTTCCTTATAATTTCCCACATGCATATGGCATAAAATAGAAAGCTCAGGCTGTTAGTAAACACAGGCAAATAAATATTCAGGGTGTTTGATTTTTTGTTTTCATTGCTTACAGCATAGATGTTTATAATAGTAATTTTTACTCAAACTCAAGGTCTCTTTACAAATAGTTGAGACATACAGCAAGAAACTGCATCAGACAGACAGTAATAGACAAAAACGTTAAACAGTCCAAATTATATCAATATAGATTACAGTAGCTGGACAGAAAAATACACCGTGAGAGAAAAACTCAGGGAGAGAAAAGTTATATTTTTAATTGGGGTTTGAAAGAAGCAAGAGAGGAAGCGTTATGAAGGTTGAGGGAAGGAATTCCAAGTTTGCAGCTTATTACGCAGTCCTTTCAGAGCCCTGAACCATGTGATTTACCATCGTTTTTGAGTCAGGCTCTGTTGACAAGTTAGTGGTGAATCAGTGCAAACTCAAAGTTCTTTTTGTGTAAATTACTCTGGGCAATACCCATCTCTATTTGTGTAACAAATATTTAATGTTGTATTTCACAGATGTAACATAGTTTTTAAATTTTATTTTAAGTGAGGTTTACATTTAAGCCAGACACACACTTCTTAGCTTTTAGCCTGATTTTACCTCGATTTTTTGCAATCTGAAGCAGTGTCGCAGGTCAAGGGTTTGAAGGACTTTGTATGTTTTCGAACATTTGTATTACTCCATGTATTCAGGAGTCCTGTAGGGTGCGAAAGTCTGTGACGTACCTGAACGAGTGATTCGGGCAGTAGTCACCGAGTTAGACTGCTGATAGGGCAGCTTGTTTTATACTGTAATAATGTTATTACTTTGCTATTTCACATCTTCATGTCACTTCTCCAGCTTTACAGCAGAATGATACCAATTTTCCAACTCTGTATTCATCCAGTTATTTAATGTGTAATAACACGTCTGGTCCACATTCAGCTTTCTCTTTCAGGGTCGCGTCAGGATTTGAAAATGTGGGTACTTTTTTTTTTTTTGTAGAGTGAACTTTGTCTGTGATCCCTTTTCCCTGCCTACTGAGCGTCCTCACTACTGAATTACTGAAAAGGATCGTGTTCAGACTCAAATTTAGGCTGTGTCGATTTATGTAGCCCATTGTCATATGCAAAGGTCGTTCAGTGTGCTATACTGAAATAAAATAACAATTGTGAATAAATTAGGAAAAATAAATAGTATAAAGTAAAAAATTGAATATCAGTAGGAAGATTAAAGGTGCTATAGAAGTGCAGTTATTTTATTAAGGTCTAAGAACACTGACTGGTCAGACCCAGGCACAGGTAGATGTGTACTACTCTTGAACCGGGTCTTCAACTCTGTTCTGGAGTTCTAGAGTCCAGCACAGTTTGGTAGGTTTCCGAACACAAGCACTTAAACAGATGTTAACAGGTGAACCATGTATGTCTAAGCAGGGAAAATTTCCAGAGTGTGCTGGACACCAGCGCTCTAGGACCTCGGCTGTACACCCAAGCTCTAGAGCGTTTGTTTAGTTTTCCAGTTCTTTTCTTGTCCTGTTGGTTTACTCCACTTTTTAGCTGGTGATTATCTTCACTGTTATGTGAGGACCTGGAAGACTGGAGCCAGTTGCACTATCTGAATGCTGGTTCACATGTAGCCTAGTTTATACTTAAACTTGAATGTAGAGGCAGTTTACAAGGTAGTAAAAACGTAAATTGCACCTCCAAACATAGTTTCATTGTAGCCCTAAGCCATAAAATTTACACCTACTTATTACTAGGAGCAAAGTCCACTATTAAATTGTTCAGGTGACCGTTCGATTTGAGAATTGGAAAAATGTTCAGCAGATTAAACTACAGGTTCAGATTAAACTACATCTGTCCATTGCTAATGTGTCACTAAATGTTTCAGAACTGTTTGTAGACCAACGTGGAGAACCACAAGCAACAGAACAGAATAAATGTGTCTTAAGAGATGAGTATAACTCTAGTAAAACAATTATTTTGCTAATTTGACTAGTTTTTAAATTAGGAGTGAACATAAGTAATGTAATAAATGTGTGAAGTAAGTTTTATTTGTGTGGCCTAAAGCTAGTCCTTCTTGTTATTGCCTGTATATCTGCAGGTTTTATTGTTCAACATGGGCAAGAACTGCCTGGATGACCAGAAGGGACTATTTGATTCAAGTGCAAGTCAATGAACCATAGACTGTTGTTATTATATGATCTGCCAAGGTGCATCAAAACACTGCTACAGCAGAGCAGACACACAGGAAAGTGGAGCTCGGCGACTCAGAAAACTCTTGAATAACTTCACAAACTACTGCTACTGGTGAATAACACACGTATGTTAAAGACAACTTCATAACTTCATTATTGAACAATAAATGTTTGATCAACAGCCTCAAATGAGATATTTGACTGGTTAGGATATTCTGGTTACCAAGGAAATGATGTGTGTATAAACACCAGTCAGCCAGAATGTTAAAACTACTGACAGGTGGAGTGCATGACATTGATTGATTAGACATATAGAATTTTGATTAGACATATAGAATTTATTGATCCTGGAGGAAATCGCTTTAAATCTCACAAATAAATATGCCATATGAAATACACAAAATAGATTATAATAAGTTAATTAGCCTGTATAAAGAGACTGTCAATACAAAAGCATGTGATAATGATTGCACTACGTGGTCCTATACACATAGAGAATATGTTAGGCAGCAAATGAACAGTTGATATGTTTGAAGCATGAAAAACAGGCAAATGTGAGGATCTGAATGACTTTGACAAAGGCCAAAGTTTTACAGCATGAATACTTTTACTGTTTTGCTACTTTTATTCTCCTTGTGTTAAGAGTCCAAGAATTTCATTACTGGTAATGATGTTCCATTCTGATTCCAGAATGATTCCTCTGGTATCAATAAAGTAGTCTGATTAATTGTGTCTGTATGTGACAATTAACTTAAAACTTGAAACCTGAAACCTGTGGTTGGGAGTTTTAAACAGTTCTTTGTAAACCTGTTGTGCGAGACGGTAAAGCACTTGAATGCCCCATCGCAGTCATAATGTAGTTTTCAGTAACACATTGACTGTTGAGTGTTCTGTGTAGAAAGAAGATCCGAGACTTTAGACAAAATCAAACCCATCTCATATTCTCTCTATAGTCTCAGACCAAGACCCCACAAACCTCTGAGCACCACACATTAGACAAACATCAGTGTCTGGTACAGTCTTCAGAGGTTTCTTTACGTTCGTGACTATTTATCTGGGACCAGTAAATCCTGGCTGAAGCCCTCTCGGTGTGTGCTCAGCCCAGCTGTGTACAGACGGAGCCTCAGAAGTCCATAATGACTACCAGAATCCAGGACCACCCTTTAACAGTGCAATAACAACACAGGTTTTACCCCGAATCGTTAAACGGACATCAAAGGCCAGTTGATGTCATGCACGTGTTTTTCCTGCCTCAAGAGTTTTAGAATGAGTGTGTTTGTTCACCATTTTAACTCCATTTCCCAACGCTGTTTTGTTGGGTTTGGTTTTTGTGGAGCCACTCAACTTCTTTAGAGTTTTGTGGGTATTTATTTATTGATTGATTGATTGATTGATTGATGCCACAGTGATATTCATTGTCTCCTATTCTGAACTGAACCTTGCATCCCACGCAATTAGCGAACCATTCAGTAGAACTGAGTGTCCCTGAATTTGGAGAACAGAGATCGACTGTCGCACTGCCACATGTTGTGTATAGGCGTTTGATGCACTCAGGAACTCGTCAGTGGCTGTCATTTTAAGTTTTTTTTTTTTGTTTTGTTTTTGTTTCTTTTCCTTCTCCTTTTTTTTGTGTAATGCTGTTTTTGATTTCAGGAAACAGCAATAGCAGTCATTCCCTGTTCAGTGTGTTAAAGACAGAGACGGACCCATTCTCACCATTTCACAGTTTCCCTTAATTTTTAAAGGCTGCAGTTAGGAAATACACTTTAAGTGTCTGGATATTTTAACTTTTCCAAAAACAATTGCACCAATCCTAATAAATAGGTTCTTGGAATTTTCATGTGCCCCCCCATCCTTTTCAACATGCTTCCAGATATTTTCTAGAACTTTGTCAAGATAGAAATGTTATTTTCTGTTAAATATCAACTGTGACTTCTGCCTTTGCTGTTTTTAGCATTTACTAAATTAAACTAAACAAAATTAATCACGTGAAAATATGTAAGAATTATTTTATACAAGCTGAATTATATATTTAAGAAGGCATTATTTATGCATAAACACCAGTATCATCACTGTCCATATTACTGTATTGATCAGATACTGATTTTGTAAATATTATGGTAAATAAATTTGATTAGATAATTTTTTTTAGTCTCTGCTATTACTCTCTTGCAGCACCAGTGCTACCTGCTGGAAATTAGCTGGTGTAGATTCTGTTTAAAAACGTAGACCATAAATCCCGTTAGACTGTTGTTTGCTTCATCGACCTCTCTTGGAGTTCCCAAAAACTTGTTCCAATTTCAGTGTCCATAGTAGCGCTTGGTGGTCAGTGAACTTTGAGAAGATGACATATCTTTAATTAGAGAACATGACATTACTAAGACTTTAACTTGAATTTTATTAAGCTGTATGGTATTAAGACAATATGCAAGATTATGCAGAGTTGCAAGTTTGTAGTTTAATCTGGTAGGATCATAGCTGTGTTCGAAAAGTGCCCTCGTTCACTTGTTCACTACATAGTGTTTGCTATATAGGGGGCTAACTAGTGAACAAGGGGGAGGTGATGTTTAGTTTATTTCGGACACTTGGGATGTTACGCTTTTACCAGCTGTTGCTTAAATAGTGCAAAAACGCATGTCTTCTCTCTCGAGTTCAGACACAGCCCGCATATGAGGTGGGATCTGGTGGGCACGGTGACGGATAGATTCGTCCGGGGGGTACTACAGTCCTCTGCAGAGAGAGAGAGAGAAAGAGAGGGAGAGAAAGTGCAAGTGTGACTGAATCTCCTCCTTTTGAAGCCCCCTTTTTGAGTGTGTCTGAAAAGTGCACTTGTTCACTATGTAGGGCACAATAAAAGAAACCCACAGTGCATGATGGTATATGTGTATTCATGTAGTGTACAGTGTCTGGACACTAGATTTTGGCATGTCGCGATGAGATTTTGTGGTGCACTAACTAGTGGGTGAAATTGACGGTTGGAATTTCAGACAACACTACAAAATGGCTGATTTACTACATAATGCCCTACATAGTGAACTAGTGCACTTTTTCGGACACAGCTATTGTCTGAAAGCTATTATGGAGCATTTGTGGAAAACCCCAAAGTACAGATGTGAATTTGAGAAGGAAAGAATGACACCATAAAATTCACTGCAAAGACAGGCCTGCTGCGGCCACTGCAGGACACTGTTCAGTGTCTAATTGTGGCCAAATTGAAATCCATATTTCTGTTTTTGTTTATTTTTTTTATTTATGGCTGAGTGGCGGTGTTGTAACGTCTGCTCCTTCTCCTGTCTGTTTTTTTTATTTTTATTTTTTTTACTCCTATAGCACCATGCCTCTTGATTAGTCAGTCTAGAGACAAGCGCAAGAGTTATTCAGGCTAGCTTGTATTTGGTGTGGTAATGCCACAGTGGTTTCATATATGTCATGGTCTTAGTGAATCAACTGAATTTGCATTTGTGAATCATATCCACTGTTGTAACATTCAGCCAGTACATCCCACATATTTAACCATCCCAGTCCTCCAAATGACCCCTTAATTTTACAAACCCAGTGGTCATTTAAAAACATCTACAGTTCCCCTTGAAAGTGTTGGATGTGTTTTACTCTGAGAAGCTCTGGATAGTGAAAATGAATTGTAGCCATGCACAAAACACCTCAGTATGCTGACCATGATGGTCTTTTCAAGAACATCATTTGTCCAAAAAGGTAACTGTAATACTGAATAAACTGGTATTTTTGGACTGTGTTCTTTTGGTCCCTTTTTCATGATTGTTCTCATGAGCTGAAGTTTTCAAATGTGTTAAAGAACTTAAAATAACCATATAAATGATCAAAGTGATACTTTGGAGGTTTTGATACACTATATGGACAAAAATATGGGGACACACCTCTTAATTATTGAATTCAGGAGGTCCCTGTTAAGGGCTGTCTTAATGCTTCAGTATACCAAGACATTTTGGACAACACCGTGCTTCTTCGTAGACCCAGTTTGTGGACGAATCTTTTCTATTCCAGCATGACTGTCCCCCAGTGCACAAAGCAGCTCCATAAAGACGTGGCTGGATGAGTTCGGTGTGGAAGAACTTGACCAGCCCGCACAGAGCCCTGACCTCAACCCCATCCAACATCTTTGGGTTGAACTGGAATAATTCAGGCCTTCTCATCCAACATCAGTCCCCAACCTCATGAATGCGCCACAGAGTGAATTGGTGTAATGGTCAGGTACTTTTGTCCATATAGTGTATGTCTGTGATGAAATGAAGTTGCACAATATAGTTTCTTTGCCCTCAACTGTCTGGCATCTGTCCACTGTAGGCTATTTATTCTAAACTGTCAGATCACCTTGAGGCTAAAAGGCCTCCTGATGGGCTTTAAAAACGCAGTGCTGAAATCTTCCGCAAAGCCCGAACGCTACAGGTGGCCGACTCTACAGGCTTGGTGATGCTGAGATCAATTAAATATAATCTCTGCTCAAAGCGCATCACTGCGGCTTCTGCAGCCGGATATTCTGTCGAGATTCTGTCAGAGCTCATATTAGTTGCATCTGTTCGTTGTGTTTTCCGGCAGAAGCTCTTCCAGCAGATTGAGTTGTCATTCAGACTTTCAGTGTTGCTTTTTCAATGGTTTTTTTTTTTTTTTTCCCCCTCTCCTTTTTTCTTCCCCTCCCCTGCTGAGTCTTGACAGACCCATCTTGTACCACAGACACACACACTGCATTTTTGGTCTCCAAACTGAAATGTGTAATCTGGAACTTGTTTTTAAAAGTGACAGGGATGGAAGCAGTGCAGAGCAGCTCTATTATGGCAGAAATCACAATCATGATTATTATGGTCAATATACAGTTCTCTCAGGGGAATCTAATGGTAACAATTTCATCTCTATCTTCTTTTCATAATCGTGGAAAGACAGAATCCGAATAAAAAAATAAAACTATTAAACAAGCAGCCTTAAAGCTTCTGCAACAATTGTTTCTGTTCATTGTGTAGTTTAGAGCTGAGTGACAAAATCTTCACCAGTATCGTTCATTGGACTGACAGTTTGGAGCTCCTTTGGTTTTGTGTCAAATATGTGAAGTGTGAGTTTAGAGGAAGAGCTTTTACAGTATGTGCTTGTTTTAATGTCAGGAATGGGTTTGCTAGCTTCTGTCTGGACATCTTTAGGGCTCGTTTGAAAGGTCTCACGGAGATCTACCGGCATGTCAAGTTTGGCGTGGCTGGGTGCTCGCCCTGCGGAGCGACGCAGCTCGAAAAGTCTGTGCTCACAGGGCCGAAGCAACAGTTCTACAGGGAGGAGAGCATCGCCACCGGCCACGTTCGATAGGTCTGGGGGGGAACTGAGGGTCCATGTAAAATTTTGCGGCACGAGCTACGGGGCAAAATGCTCCGTGACAGCCGGCTCGGGAGTCATTTAAAGGTGCGTGCCAATTTTTTTCCTCCGTAGAGAGCCGGGGGAGATTTGGGGCTTTGGAGGTTTTGATACACTACGAAGGAAAAAAGTGGCACGTACCTATTAAATGAGTCCTGAGCGGGCTGTCATGTAAACATTGGGTCCTCCAGGTAGTCGGGGGAGCGGCTGTCTGTTGCAATGCCTGTTGAAAATTGTAGTCTGCTGGCGTTTTCCATGAACCGGCAGATGCAAAACTGGCATATTTAATTTTTTTTTAAACTACATTAATAATAGCCTACCATGTATTTATTTGTATAGTGTACATTGATTTTTCTAATCTTGTTGCTGCTTCTTGCTATTTTATTGCTGGCTACCTTGGTATTTGCATTTCATTGCGCTTTTTGCACACTTAATGACTCTTCTTCTAGAAAACAGTATAATACTGTATTCACTCACACTAATGCTGTTGCTGCTTCTGTCGACTTCTGTCTGGTCCTGTAAATTGTGCTGTTATTGTACTGTTGCTCTCGTTTGTTTTGCATACTCTTTGCAGTCCTGTCCTGCTGCACTTGTTTCTGTTTTTATTCTTGTGTTGCTCCGTGGTCCTGGAGGAACATTGTTTTGTTTCACTGTGTCCTGTGTATGTGGCTGAAATGGCAATGAATACCAAGTTGACATGAGGGTGTTGTGACTCAAGCACCTTTTTTTTGTGTCTAGTTACACAGCAGCTTGAACTGCTCATTTGCATATTCACTGATTTACTCTTTTATAATCAGTTATTGAGTGTGTGGCGGAAGGAACGTGCTATTTACTGGTGCTGGTTGTACAGATGTGGGTGTTTAAACAATACAGTCGTTTTAGATGAGTCCATTCTCCAGTCTGCTTGTCACACTTGTGCATTGTGAAATCATAACGCATTGTCCCAAGCACTAATTGTGTTCTTTTATTCACTTTTTAATTATACTTATGTTTACCGTTATTGAAAGATTTGACCTTTTTTTTTTTTTCTCCTCTGACTGTGGTCCAGGTGGCCTGATGTGCTTTGATTGTGGTCAATATGAGATGATGGCCAGTGTTCTTGTACATTTATGCTGAGATGCTTTTAGAGAGGCCTCCACCATGGCTTGTTGGAAATAAATGCTGCCATGCTTGCAGAAATTATACAGTATTATATCATCAGACGCTATATGTGTGCGTGCTTGGGGGGGTGGGTTCTCCTCCTGTTTCACTCAGACTGAAGGTTTTAGAGATCCCGCCCCCTATGCTGTATTCTGCTGGATAACCCTGGTTGCTTAGACACCCAGGGAGAGAGAAGGAGTGTGAGAGGAAAAAATGAGCTGCAGAATAATTTGCTGATGTCTGGACAGATAGTGGGCAGAGGGCAGAACACTGGGTGTGTGTGTTTGTGTGTGTGTGTGTGTGTGTTTACACTGCAGTTAAACAGCACAGATTCTCTCCAACTTTCTCATTTCTCTAATTCTGTCTTTTCTTTATTTCTTACTCTTTCTATTACTGTATAAACTTGTAATAGTTTATTTGACTTTTATTTCTTCTCTACATTTTAAAACACCAGCTGCAGCCTACATTGTGTGTGTGTTTTTTTGTTTTTGTTTTTTTAATAGACCAATGAAAATGGTCCACAATGATTTGGCAATCATGGCAGTAAAATCTCACTAATCCATTGGCTGGTTAAGAGTGTTTTGTTTTTGTTTTTTTTGTAGTGTGTGTTCAGTGTTGCCCCTCATCTCTCAGATAGATGAGTTTATCTCCTCAGCCTTGCCGCCTTTCCTTCATGAGGAAACCCTGCAGTGGTGCTGCGTTCAGGCCCACTCTGCACTCCACTTGTGTTTTAAGTGCCTGGAACATGTGGGTCATCTAGTGAGCAGGAGGGAGGAGCAAAGCTCACACACGCGCGCACGCATGCACACACACACTCAACACACGCACTCACCCGCACACACCCTCAACACATATGCTTGTGATCATGTGTTCATCAGACTGCTTTAAGAGACCTATAGGGTCAAACACACACTCATGATCTTGTGCTCTCCATCCTGTTCACAAATGTGTAGGAGCACACACACACACACAGTCTGACTAATCATAATTTATTTAAAGGGCTTACAGGATTAAACTCTGGCTGCTGGGGGGATGATGCAGTCAGACCTGCCTCCATGCTGCCAAATTTCTGATTGGCTGTGAGTAGACTGAGGATTCATCTACCTCATATCTCAGTAATTCGCCTGCATGGTGTAGAAATAGTGTCTCATCGCTTTAAATGCAAACCATACACTCATAGAACACACACATCATATACACTGTAGCACTGACTGTTTACAACACACTGCCTTTCAAAATCCTCCGCAGTCATTTCTTAAATTTTACCCCCAAATTCCACCGGGAGCAGCTGCGCCTTGTTACGGCCGCGGTGCGGTTTTGTTCCCTCCTCCGCAGGGTGGCTAAGCCCAGAGTGTTTCAGAAGCAGAGTGTTTTTAGGTCCTGATTTTGTTTACTTGCTCACTTTCCCTTGAATTTTGTGCCATTATCTTGATGGGCTGCGTAAATGCTTTATTTTGTTACCTGTTTATGTTGTGTTTACTGTTTTTCCTTTTCAAGATTGAAGACGTTTATTTAAATAATAGAATAATTTGACAAATTTACACACTGTATAAATCTAGCAATGTATACAGAATAGACTGAAAGTATCTTGAGAATAAGCAGAGTTTATAGCCTAAAGACAAAGTAAACATTTAAGTTCTGAATGACCTGGATTTGTTTTAAATATTAAAAGTTCTTCATGCTCAGTCTGAAATAATTATATTTCACATGTAGTGCATGTTAACAGGTGGAGAACACTTGGATTTCTTCTCACACAGCAGGTATTGATGTGGCTTCCATCAAAAACAGACCAGACAGTATGAGAGCTGCTTCTGGGACACCTCTGAAACACAGCTGGAGGAATCGCAAGCTTTGTCTTGAGTGGCTGCGGTCAATTCCAGCGGCTGCGTCGCATCTGTAACGTGACTCAGCCGTTCCTGAGGACTTGTGGGATTACTTTGAATCAGAAATTGGTCCCGAGTGCAAAATTTATGCTATGAGTGCATTCACGTAGAGATGCAAATACAAGAACAATATAAAGTATATAAAACAAAACTCTCCAGAAAATGCTCTGTATAGGCTCTGTTCTAAATACACTATTCTATACACAAAATGCTGTGGTCTGTAAGAGAGCAGATATAAATACTATTGATAAATTACATCTGAAGTGTTCCACTAGATAACACAGTGATTTGGAGTTGTTCTCTATATCGAGTTTGCTATTGCACCTCATACTGAGATAAGTAGTGATATTGCACATAAGACTATTACACATAATAATAAGGATCTTGCACTGAATGATAATGATTTAACACCCAATTGATGAGAACTCTTGAACATTAATACGACAGGAATTATATCTGCCTAAAATGAAATTAGGCTTGCGTGATGCCTGTTGCCATGGTATAAACTTCCTTTATTTGTTAATTGGATTAGTCTCTTGGCCTCATTGCAGAACTAAAGGAGCAAATGACTTCAATAAGGCCCTTTCAATCTTTTTTTTTTTTCTTTCCAAACATGCTCTGGCCAGGCGGCTATATTTAGGGTGTGGGAGGAATTGTGCCCTTTTTTTTGCTGAATTAGAACATATTACTCCAAATTCATGAATACATACACTTTTTGTAAGCCTCTCCTGACCTGATGTTGCTGCTGTTAGGTCTGGCAGGTGCAGCACGATGATGGAATGTGTTGTGACAGTGCTATCATGGCTTCATTACATGGAACAATGTATAAATTACAGCGTGCCGCTGCTCTGATGGGCTCCAAAGTTAAACTTTTTTTGACATTTGTATTTGCAATTGAATAGAAATCCTTTGTGGTGGGTGTGTGTGTGTGTGTGTGTGTGTGTGTGTGTGTGTGTGTGTGTGTGTGTGTGTGTGTGTGTGTGTTGTGTGTGTGT
>JBBJLS010080586.1:0-25318 GCA_037577275.1 Bryconaethiops microstoma
GCTAAGGGTGGCCCAACCAGTTATTAGGTTTAGGGGGCAATCACTTTGTCACGCAGGACCATGTAGGTTTGGATTTTTTTCTCTCTTAATAATAAAATCCTTTACTTAAAAACCACATTTTGTGTTTACTTGTGTTGTCTTTGACTAATATTTAAATTTCTTTGATGATCTGACACATTTAAGATTGACAAACATAGAAAAATGAGGAAGGGGGCAAACACACCACTGTATGTAACGTTCCTATTTGTCTGCCTGTATTGTACCTCCTTTGAAAAAGGAGTCCAGGCTGAAACACTTCTGGATGGGTGGAGCTGCTGTATTCTGTATGGACTGGGGAGTAAATGGTACATTTTGACGATGTATCTTTAATGGCTTTCTATCATATGGTCTCTTTACAGCTGATTTTAGAATACATGTTTGGATATTTCGTGCACTATACAAGGACCATCAAGCCTAAAGCTAAGGAAAAAAATGAAAAGGGTGCAAAGTGCAATTCAAGGTCCCTTGCTGTGTCCGCCTGAATGACGTCTGGGAACGGTGCCTGTGGAAGAGCTACAGCTGATGCACCTGCGTCCACCATATGCCTTCTTTCACATTGACTTAGCACTACTAGGCCATGAGTGTGTGTGCGTGTGTGTGTGTGTGTGTGTGTGTGTGTGTGTGTTTGTGTGTTCAGATGTCTCCTAGAACATGAAAAACATGAAAATGTTGACATTGTGAAGACATTTGTGTGCTCTCTACAAGACAAAATGACCTTAAATCAAATTTCAGCTTTTGTTTGAAAATGGCTCCATTCTAACAAATTAAAGTTCTTAAATGGTCCTTAGATTGGACGCACAGCTCCTGGGATAACTTTCAAGTGAAATAGATTCTTTATATGGAGTAAAAATTCTTCACATTCACTTGAAAGGTTCTTTAAAAACCCAAAAGGGTTCTTTTATGGCATCATCCCAATGAACTCTTTTTTGCATCTATGGGTTGATTTAAATGAAGCACAGCACAATCCCCCAGGTCACAGAGTGAGATGTACAGGCATCATTTACCGGCAATAATACAGAAGCTAATGGACATATCCAGGGAGGCACGATTCCTGGGTGTGTGTGTTTGTATGTTTAGATTTTCGTGGAGACCAGATGTGTCCTAGAACATAAAAAACATGAAAATGTTGACATTGCGAGGACGTTTGGACGATCTCCGCAAAAAAGAAAGTGACCTTAAAATAAGTTTCAGCTTTTATTTGAAAATGGTTATGGTTCCATTCTTCCAAATTAAAGTTCTTAAAAGGGGAATAGGGTCTTTACAAGAAGCAGAGATTCTTCACATTCCTTTGAAAGGGTCTTCAAACGGAATGAGAGTTAGATGTACAGGAATCATTTAGCTGCACTAATCCAGAAGCTAATGGACAGGAGTTGACAATTTTTTGCTCTACTACTCTAATGAGTACCTACACGAATTAACTGGTATGCACCAATATTACAAATTTTCTCTGTGTTTCGGCCTTGGTAGGGGGTTGTTGGGGTGTGTGTCTCCGCGTGGTTGAGGGGGGAGGTGGGTGCGCGCCGGGCTCCGGGGGGCGGGTTGTCCGTGTCGGGGTCTACGTCTCGGCGTGGTTCGGAGGGGGGGTCCGTGTCGGGGACTACGTCTCGTAGTGGTCCGGGGTGGGGGTGGGGGGTTCCGTGTCGGGGTCTATGCCTCGGCGTGGTTCCGGGGGGGTTATACGCACCGTATGAAATAACAAATTAGATACGCATTAGCGCTGTGAAGACTGAAAACTGGTGCGCATTTTGCGTACCAGTTACGTCTATTCGGGCTTGCATACCACTTATGTCAATCCCTGCTAATGGACATATACACGGAGGCATGATTCCTGAGTGTGTGTGTGTAGATCTTTGTGGGGACATGAAAAACATGAAAATGTTGATATTGCGGGGACATTTGGATGCTCTCTGCAAGAAACAATCACCTCAAAACAAATTTCAGCTTTTAAAGTTCTAAAAACATTTAGCTGGAAAAATACATAGACATCATGGACATGTCCAGGGAGGCACGATTCCTGAGTGTGAGTGTATGTGTGTGTGTGTGTGTGAGTGAGTGTGGCAGGGGAAGGGGGAGCAGTTCCATCCTCGAGCTCTCAGAGCCTCAGACTCCATCAAAGCTTGGGGGAGAGCATTAGAGATGGGAAAGGAAGAAACATGACGTCTCGCCCCTGACATTCTCTGTTTCTCACCATCTTCCTGCCGGGCTGGGAGCTCACAGATGAGGCTGGACGAACCGGGTCTGCTGGACCAGAACACCAGGGCTGGGGGAAACGTGTCTGGACGACTGGTATCGTGTCTTTCCATCGCCTGGGAGAAATCCTGGAGCCTATCTTTTGTGTCCATGCAGTAAAAGGTGAAGTAAACATGTAGTGGCAACATCCTTGTTGGAAAACAGCATATTCGATCCAGAGCTGTCTTTATAAGGCCACGAGGATGAAGAACAGTTCAATAAAATAATAATAAACGGACCTCGGCTCTGTCACGCATGTGAGGATCGTGAACGAACTGCTTTTACAGTGTGTTTGACAGCCACCAGTTGTCGAGCAGCTCAGTGGTCCAGTACAGGAGTAAATAAGTAAACAGACATTAGGCTACTGGTCTCTTAATGTTTAACAGCAAGTGAGCAGAACTCCGAATTCTAACGTCGCGGAGCGCGCGGACAGGAGGAATTGGCGCCTTTTTTCCACCATGCAGATCTGAGTCGTGAGAGGAGAGACTTCTCTTAATACACCACTTTAAAGATTTATACACACACAGCCCGTAGAGTGAGCTCTCCGCACCTCGCCTGGATCCACGTGACATTGAACGTAAGAAAATAGATATTTTCTGTAAGGTCGGAATATGCTGTATGTATATGTTGTCCTATATAGCATGGAATTAGAGTAGAATGATTAAAATAATAATTTATCAGGTTAAAACTGATATGACTACATGCGAAGACAATAGAGTGCCTAATTATTATTAATTGCTATTATGTAGAGAGAGAGAAAGAGAGAGAGAGAGAGATGTGTGCTTGTGTCTGTGTGTGTGTATATGTCTTCAAATGGTGCTAATAATTCTGCACATTCTATTGGCACTCAATTGTTTCCATATGTATTCGTATTAGTTTTAACCTGACAACATATTCTATTCTATTCTATTCTTCTATTCTATTTTATTCTATTTCATTCTGCTTTTGTTAAATTACTGAACGTTTCATACATAAGCCTAATTATGATTCCCAGTTTAAAACATTTCCTTAAAAAAGGCTATTCAACAGATCTCATCTAGATAGTAGTTTATATTGTTCATTATATCAAGTAAGTAGTAGATTTAGTAGACTGTAGTTGATCACTCATGATATGGCCTTAATGTGCCTTTTCTAGATAGTACAAGTGTTTTGAGCTCTGTTCTATCCGAACATCTGATATGTTCCTTTCCATTCGGCTTCTTTCATGATGATGATTGGGGTTCATCCAGACTTATCTCTTTATACCCTCAAGACACTGGCTAATGATTGCTGTTATTTCTAAGGAATCTGCAGCACATTTGGTGAATTAAAGGGAGAAGTCAATCACTCGTAATCTGACTTTGCTTTGAGGGAGGAAGAGTCCTCGGATGAAGCCCATCTCCGTGATGGATCTTAAGGTGGAACCGGTACCTGTGGACCAACCCCCGCCACTTCAGGTGTTCGCACACATGTCAACGCTGCATGGCATCGCTCACATTTTCTCCTATGACAGGATCACGGCCAGGTGTTGTCTCTGGCTGCTCTTCTTTCTCAGCTCTGTGTCATTCCTGCTGTGTGTGTGCGTTGACCGCGTGCTGTTCTACCTGGAGTATCCACACGTAACCAAAGTGGATGAGGTCGTTGCGCCTGCCATGGTCTTCCCCGCTGTGACAATCTGCAACCTGAACGCCTTCCGCTTTGGCAGGGTCACGCGCAACGACCTGTACCACGCTGGGGAGCTGCTTGCACTGCTCAACTCAAGGTGTGTATTTCTGTGTGTGTGTGTATGGTGTGTGTGGATCTAGTGAGCAGAGCAGCAGTAGATGTGTGACTCACCACAAGGAAGGTGTGATTCACTGATTACATGCAGTCAAATTTAACACTAACTGCATTAATTCAGACACGCAGCTCATATCCAGGCTCTAATTGGAGCCCTGCAGTGCTCATTTGTTGCAGCCATTCTACAACAAAGTGCTGACTTATACCCTTATACTAATCTTACAGTACTGAATTAACTTGTACAGCACTGAATTAACTCTCACAGTACTGAATTAAATCTTACATTGTTGAATTCTTTCGTACAGTTTTAAATTCTGAAAGTGCTGAACTAAGTCGTACATAGGGAAGGGCAATATGTAAAGAAAATTGTATCATGACACAATATTAAGTGATGTTGTTCCTCAAACAACAACGAAAAGAAGTTCGTTTGAGAAGTGCTGTCAAAATATTGTCACAGGAATTTTTTCAAACATATCACATACTGCATTTAATTAATCATTAATCATTATAATCATATTGCCCATCTCTTCTTTTACAGAGCTGAATTAGCTCTTACAGTGCTGAATTACTTTCTCTGCTGATTAATTGCACAGTTCTTTATGAACATTTGCTGTGTTGTATGAGCTTAGTTTAACAAACTGTTGAATGCAAAGGAGTTAAGAAAATACCTTTTAAGATGTGATGGACACAATGTATCATGCTTAAAAAGAAAGCTGGATGCAACTCTTAGGAGGCAGGTTAATGCATTTGATTGACTAAAAGACACTGACAATGTGTCTAATGACAATGACAGATTCAATATATTTGAAACTGACATCAATAATAATCAATTATAAATATAATAAAGCTGTGGATGAATGTATGGTCCTTGTGGGCACTCAGCAATATGGTCTAATATGGTGGCCTAAACACTGCAGTGCATTTAGACATTCGTGATGCCAACAATGTGCAGACCTATAAGACAAGAAATCTATAGGGTGCTGGGTTTAAATGTGTGCATAGTCATGCAGGCTCATATTTATACTTGTTTTTTGTTTGTTGGTTGTTTTATTCTTCCATGACCTAATCATCTACAGTTGCTTTGTTTCCTTGACAAGTTATATTAATGAAGAAATGCATTTTAACACACATTTTCCTTTCCACCATGTTGGCCTGACAGCTGTGAACAAAACCATCCACTCTAATTAGTCCTTGCCTAAGTCTCAAGGAATCATACTGCTGGTGAGTTCACCACATTGCAGTTCTCGCCACAGCAAGGACACAAAGAAAATGTTCTGAAAGTGCCAAAATGAGACTTGGGACATGCTGCACATGCTGTTATGGACTGCAGGGCCGCAAGTGCGTCATTTAGGACTGGGGTGTGGTTTAAACACATGAAGGCTAGAGGACAGCTTTTCAGTTGCAGTGCCGTCGCTCCTGAAAAGAAGCATGTTTGTCAGAAATGAATTCTTAGTGTTTATTCTTAGATGTGAGTGTTAATTTGTTACCAGTTAGACCTGTATACACAATCAGGGTTTTGAATGTATGACTTATGAATTCACTTCCCCCACTTATCATGGGGAAGTGAAAATAAAGGTAACTGATGTTTAAGGAGAACCTTTAAATGAACATGAACACACTGACCCCTTCATTTCCCTCACTAAGTGGGAATGTATCATGGAAATATAATTTCCATGCTTTAAAAAAAAAAAAAGTAGTATACAAACATTATTAGTAACATTTCAAGATGTTTTTGGTACATAAACCTGCTCAAATGTTGACTGAAATCCAGGAAACAAAAACATTCAAGAAAAATATAGGAATATGGGCTCTGTAATGCAGACAAACTGTGTTATCAAGTTTGTCCCCCATTGCTGCAGTAACAACCTCTACTCTTCTGGGAAGGCTTTACACTAGATGTGGGAACATTGCCTGGCATGTGCAGGGGGGGCTTTATGTACTCAGACACCTGCTTCTTTGGTCATAGTGCCCACTTTTGCAATGCTAGTGTCTCCCATTTACAAAAAATGGCCTCGCTTTTGGCCTCGCTTTATCTCACTGCAACCCCACAACACCCACAACCAATAATTTGAGCGTTTGCCCTTCTAAAGGTCTCTGCATGGTTTCTGAACATTGCTGTGAGGATTTGATTGCATTCAGCCACAAGAGTAGTACTGAGGTCTGGTGCTAATGTTGGATGATAAGTTCTTGCAGACCTCCAAGACTGGAATTTGTCACCCCTACACTCAGCATGTAGGAACAGCAGGGTATGTGCTTAAGTGCTTGGCTGCAGCAGTGAGAAAGGTGCAATTCCTTCCTAGTCGATAGCTTTCTAGTCACCTTCTCTCCATCTTTTTCTGGGTAAAAAGATTGGGACCTAGTCGTGTTTGCTGTTCTTTCTAATCAGGGAGAGAAAGATCATTAGAAATGGAGTTTACTGACCACAGGTAATCAATCTCCCGCAGGCATCAGAGTGGGTGTTGAAGGTCTGTGGACGGCTGAGGTGCAACACTCACATAACCTCAAAATTAAATGCTATTTTTGGCTCTGCTATCAATGGCAGCTGCCATTTGGCAGTAAAATACAATGCGAAGTTTCGCTGCAGCACTGTTGCGGTGTTATGTGGCAGCGGAGTGACCGCTTGACTCGGGTTTGAATTTGACTCTAGTCATGCCTGTTGCTCCATTAATGCTCTCAGCAGGCACGTACACACATTATTATATTCTCTTTCTTCTGTCTAGGGCTTTACCCTCTAATGCTTGATCAGGGAATTGAATGTGACAGCTGATCTTTTTGTAAAGGCCTTTTATGGTCGTTTATGAGGTTAATTAATCCCTTTTGGCTGTTCATAGTTACATTGAAAGTATCAGCTTGCCTTTGATCTTTTACTTAATTCCTGTCTCTACCATTGAAACAGACAGTAATAAATTAATTATTTAGGAAGTCGACTAGAACTCCTTTCAACTGACAAAAGAGGAATAGATTTAAATTCTGAACTTTCAGATTCTAACAAAAGGTCATGCATGCTATGTTATGTCTGCTGTCTTTTGTTTTCTATCTCAAATAAGCCTAAGGTGCTTCTTTGTGTTACCCTTGAGTGTTTCTATTTCAGTTTTAGCATAAACCCACTATATAGTATAGGCCATATGCCTTCTTCTGAGGAGACCTGTTTACTGTTTATCCTCATGCTAAGAGTGAGACACCTTTGTGATGTTGAGCTTGATTATGACCACTGAGAGCAAAAATTTGATGCTTGTCCAGTCATGAGCTAAATAACCAGCACATTCCTAACATTTTCTCCTGATGTTCATTTCTCCATATAGTCAATCACAGATAAATCTTGATATTATAAAGCTAAATAGGTAGTGTGGAAAACACAAAGCTAGGTCTGACGATTACAATAATGCCACAACTCACAAAGGTGTTCCACCAAATATTTTCAGATTTTTGGATAAATTGCAGCTACAACCTATCTTCTCTTAAAGAAAAAAAAGCCAAATAAAAATGTCATAAATCAACCAAAATATGTAACTATATTTTCCAAAATAGTGCAACTTTAATGATGACTTAGCTCTGTCCACACTCTGCACAATCATTACTTACCTTAATCAGGTCAGTGGAGCCTGTTCCAGTGGTCATAGAGCCACAAGTGGGGGGGGAGCGAATTGAGAGCACATGAAAACTCCACATAGAATGAACCGGCTACCCAGGACCTTCTTGTTGTGAGGCGAAAGTGCACCACCCCTGCACAATCAGGTGGTTTCATATATCAATTAAATGTCTGTTCCTGTAGAAACTTAATAGAACACCCAAAGATGTCTTTTCCTTTGTTCTAATAACAGCATTCACACAAATGGTTCAACTGAGTTATTTGAGGTCCCTCTGATTAATCTATGCATATCTAAGTTTTTTTTTTCAAAAACTTCCAGTAGAGAAAAATCTTTGCAAGAATAGAGTAATCAGCTAGAGTAATAAGTTCATATCAGTTTTTAATATGTCCTGTTCAGCTGTGGTGTCCCACTTTAATTCTTTTGAAGAATGCTAAATTTTCACAAAAAAAGGACACAGATTAAAATAAAACTATGCAGCTATTGAATTAAAAGGACTTTATTGTAGAATACACTCTTAAAAAGGTACTACAAGAGGTTCTGTGAGTAATGTCATAGTCATTATGTCATAGACTCATTTGTGTGAAGAACCATTAAAGCTATGAAGAACCCCTACAATATGTAAAGATTCTTTAGGAGTTTGAGCATTCTTCCAAGAAACATTTACATTATGTGGAGCTTCTTAAAACTTTAAAAAAGTTCTTTACACTCACACGTCTAGTTTCAGCTCTTTGAAGTCATTTAGAGTACTAAAGAAGGTTTTTCTATGACATATGGCAACCCTACCTTTGAGTGTAAGAGTTTAGCTATTAAGTTTCTTGTGAGCTTTAGCTTTAAAGAGTTTAATTAAATGGTCATATTTGATACTTGGTCATTCCTTTTATAGCTGGCTACAGTATATTTAATTTAGTGTATTTTTACTATTTTCTACACAGCAGCTTTACATGCTGTGAGAGTCTTTTAGCACTGTATGCACCTTTGTGTAGTGAACGTTGAAAAAATGAATCTCTCTCTTTCTCTTTCTCGCTCTTTCTCTCTTTCTCTATCTATCTATCTATCTATCTATCTATCTATCTATCTATCTATCTATCTATCTATCTATCTATCTATCTCATTCTCTCTCTCTCTATCTGCAGGTATGAGATCCGTGATGTTCACCTGATAGAGGAGAGTGTTCTGGAGGCTCTAAAGACCAAAGCTGATTTCCAGAACTTTAAGCCCCGCCCCTTTAACATGCTAGAGTTCTATAACCGAACGGGACACGACATCAGAGACATGCTCCTCTCGTGCCAGTTCAGGGGGTCACCTTGCCGGCCAGAAGACTTCAAAGTGGTGAGTCCGTCTCCTTTCAGTCCGACCCTGAGGAGCCGTTTTCAATTACTCTGCAGTATCTGTTAACTGCAGATGATTAAATTCCACCAAGGCTTTTTTTCTACATGTCAGCCTTGAGATGTTTAATGGGTTTGCTGCTGTTCACGGTGCTGGAACGGCCCTGAACAGGTGCTGCATAACAGCGAAACAGGATGTGACAGCGCATCATTTAAACAATGTCACACAGTGAGGCTAACACATGGATTTCCCTAAGCAGTCTCCAGGCTGCCCAGTGGCGCTTGATAGAGGTTTATGAGAACATACAAACAATTTACACTAGCACAGCTGCTGTCTGGGATGAAAGGTGTGGATAGAAGAATTGGAGAACAGCAGAGTTTGATCTTCAGCATTCACTGCTGCTAACTGCTTAGTTGGAGGTGACAGCATCACCATATACCCCTTGGACATTGCTATGGTGATACTTTATTCCTCTGGGCTACAAGGGAATGAGTGAACATGTCCAGATACAGGGACAGTCACTCAGTGCAGTCTCGAGGGGAAACCAGTCTCGAACAGCCCATCCCTGGTGGAGTGTGTTTGCACTTCAGTGAGTGCGACTGTGCCCTAGTTACCTAAGATTTACACCAATATGCTATTTTTATTTGCATATTCAAAATACAGCCACATACAACCCCCTATGTTTAGCAAAAAATGGGCTTTTTCTTCAGCTAAGGCTTGGTATGAGGTTGAAAGCTTCTGTATGAGACTTTTCAAAGAATGGCACAGTCTCAGTGTCCTTTTTTCTCCTCCTTGGGCTGCTTAAAGCCCCCTGAGCGGGTCTAAAATACCATACCCCGCAGCCTTTAAAATAGGTCAGTGTTAAATATTAGATTCGGTGTGAGGTATGGCTTTGGAGGCGGGGTGCAAGGGGGTGGGGTGCTAGCAGATTCAATGCTTTCTCGCTCGCTTTCTTTTTCCTTGTACTGACTCACTTCTGTGGGGAATAAATAGCACTGAAAAACACACCAGACCCCATATCGCTTTTAGTGGAATTCACACAGCGCCTGACTTTTTCTCTTCCTCGACATTCTTTAACCTCTTAAATGGTTTTCCTTCTTCACTCCTGTCAGTTAAGAATGACACAGGTAGTTTGAATTGTTTTCTACGTGGTTACTTAATTATAAACCTTAGAATATAGTAAGTATGGATATTTTAGGAGTCAAAGTAATCTCATGAAGCTAACTATTTAAACTTGAAACATGCTGTCACTTGTTTATGTGAAGTTCTGTATAAAATCCAAAGACCCATGCTAATTTTAAATTGATATTTTAAAATGTTCTGAAAGATTTGGAGGGAAGGTTAAAAAGGGCCTAAAACCATCACACTGTAAAAAGTAGCCATAGCTTTATAATGATCCATCTTCACATTTTTAACCTTATGTTAATTAAAAGATTCCATATCCAGTATTTAACTTGTTTTTGTTTGTTTGAAGTCCACTCATTGAGGTGGATTTACAGTGCCTTGCAAAAGTATTCACCCTCTTTGCTATGAAGCCCATAAAAAGTTCTGGTGCAATCAATTACCTTCAAAAGTCACATAATTAGTGAAATGAAGTCCACCTGTGTGCAATCTAAGTGTCACATGGTCTGTCAGTATAAACACACCATTTCTGAAAAGCCTTGGGGGCTGTAACGCCACTAAGTGAGAGGCATTTCACCATAAAGACCAAGGAGCTCCTCAAACAAACCAGGGACAAAGTTGAGAAGTACAAGTCAGGGTTGGGTTATAAAAAAAATCCAATCTTTGATTATCCCCCGGAGCACCATCAAATCCATCATCTTCAAATGGAAAGAACATAAGAACATGGTATCACAACAAGCCTGCTAAGAGAGGGCTGCCCACCAAAACTCACAGACCGAGCAAGGAGGGCATTAATCAGAGAGTTGCAGAGTTCCACAGCAGAGACTGGAGTATCTGTCCATAGGACCACGATAAGAAGGCATGTTTTGAGCTATGTGGGCGACTCCCCAAATGTATGGAGGAAGGTGCTCTGGTCAGAGGAGACTAAAACTTAACTTTTCAGCCACCAAGGAAAATGCTATGTCTGGTGCAAACCACATCCCATCACCCCAAGAACACCATCGCCACAGTGAAACATGGTGGTGGCAGTATCATGCTGTAGGGATGTTTTTCAGCAGCAGGGACTGAGAAACTGGTCTCCAGGGAAAGATGGATGGTGCCAAATACAGGAATATTGTCGATTTGAGACTGGGACAGAAGTTCACCTTCCCGCAGGATAATGACCTCAAGCATACTGCTAAAGCAACACTCGAGTGGTTTAAAGGGAAACATTTAAATGTGTTGGAATGGCCTAGTCAAAATCCAGACCTCAATCCAATTGAGAATCTGTGGTCAGACTTGATTGCTGTTCACAAGTGAAAACCATCCAACATGAAGGAGCTGGAGGAGTTTGCCTTGAAGAATGGGCAAAAATCCAAGTGGCAAGATGAGGCAAGCTCATAGAGACTTATCCAGTTATGCATGCTGAAGTTTTCTGTTTTGTCCTATTTGTTTGTTTCATGATAAAAATACATCTTACAAGTTGTAGGCATGTTCTGTAAATAAAATGGTGCAAACTCTCAAACAATCCATTTTAATTCCAGGTTGTGAGGCAACAGAACATGAAAATTGCCAAGGGGGTGAATACTTCTGCAAGTCATTGTATGTACCTAGAACGTGTCCATGTTTGACATGACCATTTTTCAACTTCTCTACATCCATTAGACTTTTTTATTCTTGTTTACTGGGCATTTAAGATGGAATGTATGTAAATGATCTCTGTGCAGGTTGGTACTGCCATTTATTCAAAAACAGCCTGGTTCAAAAATCAGGCAGGGCTGAAAAACCACTTCAGAGTGATTTGGTGGGGCTAAGCTTCTGCAGACTGAATAGGCAGATAAGTTTATTCAAACAGTGAATTTAAACAAGTATTTCTGCAGTATGGACCGTATGAATGCTGGGGGGTGGAATTTTAATAGAATTTACATTCATTTACTTTTTTTTTTTTTTTCCATTAGATCTCCATTATATAGGCCATTACACCATTCCACTTGTACAATAGTTCTGCTCTGTTACAGCCACACATGAACCTAAGATCACATGAATCAATGCCAAGCGTTGGCCGGAGGAGTATGGAACCCTAGAGTGTTGAGCTGTGGAGCTTCATCCGGTTCTTTTATCACGAGTTGTAGTGGTGTCTGAGATTCAGAACCATGTGACCTCACTAATGGTCTTGTGGCTGAATTCAATCAAAGCCTCACAGCAATGTTCCACCATCTAAGCATCTACAAATTTTGTTTTGAAAAGTGACAAACTCTGTCTTGGCTTCATAAGTGGCTGATGTGATTTACTATACAGGCACAGCAAACCTCTTAGCATCCATAAGACAAGGGGGGAGTTGCTTCTCTTTTGTGCTTTTGCTTTATTTCCTTCTCAGAGAAAAAAACTAGGAATGAACTGTCTACTCCACTGTCTGCTGACAGCATGATAAATAACACCCATGAACAGCTCCCATGATTTTTGCTGATAATATGGCCATATGCCATTGTTTGATAGAGAAAAGAGATTTTTGAAAACATTCATGTCACATGACATGAGTGTGAATGTTGGTTCCGGTGGGAATCTTTACTCTTAGAGCATTTGCAGAACAAAGTGCGTGATTCTACCAACTCTCTCGCTTCTGTCTGTGTCTGGGTTCATCCATCACACTACACGGGCAAACTCCTGGCCAAGTACATTCCTGTTCATCTCACCATTGTGACACATGTATTTATAATTAAAAACTTGTGTGCTCTTGCCATGTTTAAGTATACTTAATTTGATGAAGAAAGGAAAAAACCTGAAACAAAATGGTTTCAGTGGATAGATTTTAAACTGCCATTTTTAAAATATTTGGATATCTCATTTTGTTTGGGGTGTAGGGTTTGCATCAAAAATGATTTGACAGCTTAAATTTCCAAGGATTCCAAAATCAAGATGTCATTATGTTGATCTAATAAGTCATTTCTTTCTCTCACCTGGCAATTCATACAAAATCACAAACAAGTAGTTGCCAAACATGGATTAATATTGTGCCAGTCATATGTTAATGTTAATTCAAGATTCAGCTCAAAATACCCCCCTTGCAATATATTCACTAAAAATGTATTAGTGTACTACTTTTGCACACTTGCACTGAAGGTAGATAAGCCACTAAATTGGCTGACCCCCATGGCACAATTTTAAAAACTCCTGCCTTGTAGTGGAAGTACATACAGTGGGGAAAATAATTATTTGATCCCCTGCTGAATTTGTAAGTTTACTGAGTTACAAAAAAATGAAGTGTCTCTAATTCAGGAGTTAGTTCCATTTTTATAGAGAGAGACAGAATATCGACCAAAAATCAAGAAAAAACATTACATAAAAGTTATAAATTGATTTGCATTTCATTGAGTGAAGTTAAGTATTTGATACCCAAGCAAAACATGATTTAGTACTTGGTGGAGAAACCTTTGTTGGCTAGTACAGCAGTCAGATGTTTCTTGTAGTCACCAGGTTTGCACACATCTCAGGAGTGATTTTGGCCCACTCCTCTTTACAGAAACTCTCTAAATTCTTTAGGTTTCTTGGCTGCTGCTTGGCAACTCGAAGCTTTAGCTCCTCCACAGATTTTCTATAGGATTGAGGTCTGGAGACTGGCTAGGCCACTCCAGAACCTTGATGTTCTTCTTCTTTAGCCACTCCTTTGCTACCTTGGCAATATGTTTTGGGTCATTGTCATGCTGGAAGATCCACAACCCATCTTCAGTGTTCTGGCAGAGGGAAGGAGGTTCTCACCCAAGATTTTACGGTATATGGCCCCATCAGTTGGTCCCTCAATGCGGTGAAGTCATCCTGTACCCTTAGAAGAAAAACATCCCCAAGCATGTTTCCACCTCCATGCTTGACTGTGGGATGGTGTTCTTTGGGTCATACTCAGTATTTCTCTTCTTCGTAACATGGTGGGGTCGAGTTAATGCCGAAGAGCTCGATTTTGGTCTCATCTGACCACAGCACTTTCTCCCAAGTCTTTTGTGAATCATTTAGATGTTCAGTAGCAAACTTAAGACTGGCTGTACATGTGCCCTCTTGAGCAAAGGGACCTTGTGGGCACTGCAAGATCTCAATCCATTATAATATAGTGTGTTACCAACTGCCTTCAGATCATTAACAAGTTCCTCCTGTGTAGTTCTGAGCTGATCCCTCACCTTTCTCATGATTGTCCTCAGGCCAGATACTGCATGGAGCTCCAGACTGAGGGCAACTGATGGTTATTTTATATTTCTTCCATTTCTGAATAACTGCACCAACATTTGTCACCTTCTCACCAAGAAGAAACTGGTTCTGTGGACAGGGGTGCTTTATACACATAACGAGTTAAGATCTGAGTATCTGTAATTGATAGACTGATTATAATCTGTGTGCAACACGGGCACACAGCCAGTCTGTGGGAACCAGAAGTCTGGCAGAGTTGTAGGGGATCAAATACTTATTTCACTTAATGACATGCAAATTAATTTATAACTTTTATGCAACATGTATTTTCTTTATTTTTGGTTGATATTCTGTCTTTCTACATAAAAATGAAACTACCTCATGAATTAGAGAATGTTCGTTTTTGTTGTAAGTCAGCAAAGTTACAAATTCAGGAAGGGATCAAATAACTATTTCCCCCACTATATCTGGTGCAGCAAAGAAAATTCCATTCCATTATGTTTTTCATTGCAGCCTTTGATTAATTGATACTTCTTACACATGGTATTTATTTCTAGCAGAGGCTGAATATCTAATGTTCTGTTTGCAGCAGAAAGGTTTTTTGCATTGCTAGGTTTTACTAGTGAGTGTTTTGAGCTTGATGTCTCATAAAGCTTTTTACACTTGAGTATCCAGGACAGAAATCCTCTGACATGTCAGAAAATAATCTGCATTTCTGGATGCGTGGCAGGAGGCCATCATTACTTCACCCACTCAGTCTGCGCCTGTACATCAGATATGACAAAGATCTTTGCCGTTTAGCACTGTTGTGCAATGTGCCTGCTATTAGTTGCTGTGAAGGGGATAATTTGATGTAAGATGTGGGATCTTACATGAAATTATAGCTTGGTTCAGTGTTTAGAGAGAATCATTCTGTGCCAAGCAAAACCATTCCTTCATGTTTCCTTGAATAACTTACATAAAGCTTCAAAGAACAGGGGCCTCATTTATAAAACTTTGCGTAGAACTCATACTAATTGTGTACGTGTGACCAAAAGATGAAAGTGGCATGCATAGAAAATGTCAGATTTATGAAAACGTGCGCACGCACACCTACGAAATGGCTTCATAAATCGCGCTCTACCTGGGATTGTTTGCACGTGGATTTGCCGCGTATTCCGCCCTCTACATGCCCCCGTTCAACCATACATGGTAAATGCAAATCACCTCATAAATATTTAAGCCTCCGATGTAAACCTAAAAAAAATGGCATGCGGCAGGGGAAAAGTAAGAAAATTTCTAAAACCGAAATAGATGTGCTTGTGAGTGAAGTGGAAAGCAGAAAACTTTTTGTTTGGTGGTCACAGTAGTGGGGTGACAAATAAAAAAGAAAGGCAGTGGGTGGCAACAGGTAACGAATGCTGCACTGTAAGAAATCTACTGTAAAATATCAGTCAAAAGTCTGGCAGCAGGGGTGCCAGACAAAACCTCTCAATTAACGGTGAAAAAATTTTTCTGAAATGATGGTTAAAATCTGTTAAAATAGAGTAAATGTAACTGATAGAAATACAAATTTATATGTACTTTTAACAGGTTTCATAAGTTTTCTAACACACTAAGTAAGTTTAATGACATATTTTTCAAGGTTAAATGATGATTATCTGTGTAAAAATAAAAAAATAAGTTACAAATATTTTTGTAAAAAAAAAAAGAGGAGGAAACTGTCAATTTTGTAATTTACTGTATTTTAACAGATTTTAACCGTCTTTTCTGAAAATATTTCTTACCGTAAATTAACAGGTTTTGTCTGGCACCCCTGATGCCAGACTTTTGACTGTTATTTTACAGTAGATTTTTTTTACAGTGCACAATGTTTTTATTACCTTGCCAAGAAGGCAGCCATCGCCAGCCTGCAGTCCGCTCCCTGCACTGCTGTGTTCCAGGATAAACAAGTCGTGTGTTGAACCAGGACATCGTGCACCAAAAAGCCACTTAAGAATCAAGTAACGAATAAATGAAAGAATACATGATTAAAATAAAAGAACACATTGAAAGAGAGCATACATGGATTAACTAAAATAAGAAACCCAGAATACATTGATTACCCAAAAGAAAGTATAAATGAAAGAAAATAATGACAATATAAATTTTCCCTGACAATACCACAGCTTGAAAGTCTTTGTCTACATTTAACCCATTCACCAAGTGAAGCAGGGGGCTGCCAGCGACGAGTGGCACACGGGGAGCAGGTGAAGGTTCAAGATACCCTTGAGCAAGGAACCCCAGTGTTGTCAGTACCTGTATTTGTACCGGGATGGCACGGTTCCGTTGGGTTCGTCTCTCTACCATTACACCCAGTTCAGCACAAAGCTCCAAAAGCACACATCTAAATAATCTACATCTGTTTATGAGCCAGTCATCATCATGGGCCAAAAAATCCTCATGGTCCCTGAACACCCCAAATTCTGCCATTGGCATAATCTCCTAACAATGCCAGCGCATCCATTATGTTACATTACGCACGAATATGATTGCGGTATTTATCACACCGTTTCACACCGTGTCCAAATTGATAGTGATAATCACGGCCTCCACTTATCCATTTACATTTCAACAGCTGCGAGTCGAATTATATATTTTACTTATATATTTATTCACAGTTATAAATGTGACTGAATGTGTGACATTGAATATATGGTGTATTACTCACTAGCGCAAGGAATTATTATATATATACTAATATATTCACCCTTACTGTAATGTTTGCTCATACTGTAATTTTTGCTCCTTTGCACACTGCCTTCATTTGCAAATGCACAATTAATATTATCCACATCTGCAAGTCACACTTAACTTATTATTATTTTATTTCTGATTTTATATATTTTTCTATTTGTTTTTTATTTAAAAACTAATTTGCTTAACTAAACCTCGGCATTTGTGTGTGGACAGCAAAGAAAGAATTTCATTGCACAGAGAAATGTAATTTCTACTGTACACATGACAATAAAAGTTTTGAATCTTTGAATCTCTTCACCCGTGGTCACATTTTCTTTTCTTCAAAAATGTTCGCATGCATGGGTCAGAGTTTGCGAACATACTGTATGCGCACATTCTGCCATCAGGTTTTTTTCTATAGATCACAACTTATGCGTAGGAAGAGAAATATGCATCTTTTAGGTCCCGTTTGGGGGGGAAACAACGGTTATAAATGAGGCCCCAGGTCTGTTTCCCATTAGAGATGTTGTGCAATATGGATCCACTGAGATGGTTTGTCTTTGTCCCCTTCAGCTCATTAAAAGATGATAGGGTTCCATGGTAAAATGAATGAGAACAAGGAGTTTCGTGGTTCTCACATGTCCTGGAAAACCTGGAAATGTAGAGAGCAAGTCATGGAAAATGCCTGAGCAATGCAACAATTGCTGAAATGTCTTGAACATATTAATGATGTCCTGGAAAAAGTTCAAGCCATAGCTGATGGATAAATATCTCACACTCAGACCTCTAAAGGTCTGAGCTAAAGGATAATTCCTGTAAAACCTTACATCTGTCTTAGATTTTTGTTTCTTTAGGGGACCAAACATGGTTCTTCCATCACATAATGCAACAAACCCTTTCTGGCACTTTTGTACCTCCCACACAGACCTCTACAGTGGAGCAGTGGACCTGAAATCTCTGGAGTGATGGAGCTCGATCCCTTTGGGATGAGTTCAAGCGGTGTTTGTGATCCAGAACTAATCATCAGTAGAGAGTAGAGATTTTTACTTCAGCAAATGGTATCTATTAATACAATTGATTTCAAAAGAAAACACTGTATGAGTAGGTGTCTATAAACTTTTGGACACGTAGTGCATTTTGTTCTAGCCTTAAATCAAATCAACAGCCAAAATCAAATGCTACACAGGCTACTCATGCGTCACAGCTGAACTAAATGTATTCCATCTGTATTGGCCTAAAACAACATTTCAGTTATACGCTTGATTACTGTGCTTTGTGAGGAACTGCATTTAATAATGAAACAACAATGAAAGCAAATGGAGCTTGTGCCACTGCCCTGGCCAAACATGGTTTACCTCTAATTATATGAGCTTACAGAGGCGGCAAAGGCTTGCTTCCAGTACAATGGCCAGGTTTTATTGTGAGATGTGTTAACGCGTGTGTGTGTTTTTTTAAAAATCATATTGTCATATGTTTCTGCAGAAAAGAGCAGATGTGGTGTTTCTGGGCATCTTTAGTTGGTAGCTATTAAGCTGATTGTCATGGCATTGCAAGCAACCCGACATTTATCACATTATTAGATTAGTCTTTTATTTTCCTACCCTGCTGGAACATTCACTATGTTTTTCTGTTTCTATGAATCTCTCAGTTCAATCCAGAGTGCTGTATTAGCATGACAAGTGGTGGTATATTTGTATCACCCAAAATCTGAAATAAAACTGGAAACATTAAAGAATAATAGATTTAAAACTGAACATGAAAATGTAAAAACGTTGAAACAAATGAACATTAAAATGTAAAAATGTATTAAACAAACTTATAAGTAAAGCAGTAAGACATGTTGTGTGTAACATTTCATAAAAATGAAAATGTTGTGCCTGTTGTGTCTTTAGCCATGTATTTTCAATATAATACTACTCTTTGAATTCTGTCAAGGAGAGCAACTGTGTCATGGCAAATTTATTTGTATATTGATTTTTACAACACACATCATCACAAAGGATCTTTACAGGAATCTTAGTCTAAGCCCCCCCAGAGCACAAGCCAGAGGTGACTGTGATACATAAAAACTCCAACCCTAACTCCCTCAGAGCAAGAGGAATAAACTTTGAGAGTCAAAAGGAGGATTTACCCTCTTTGGGTCAGCACCAGATAGCAAAACAACAACACAAGAAGTGATCAGTATTGTGAGTATGGATGGATATTGTTAAGATTTTACTAGTACTGATTTTGGTACTGGAAAATAAAGATCACTTGAAAACATAAAATGGCCCCTTATAGTCACGTGTAAACACACCATTCACCAAGTGAATCAGGGGGCCGCCAAAAACGAGAGGCGCACGGGGAGCAGTGAGGTGACGGTTCTTTGCTCAAGCGTATCTCAGTGATTACACTAGCAGTTTGGGGATTTGAAACTACAACCTTCTGATTGCAGGGGCAACTCGCTAACCACTAGGCCATCAGCTGTCCTGTGAAAGGTTTCAATATTTTATGAATATTTTATTATATTCAGTTTTTTTTTTTTTTTTAAATAGCAAGCAATTTTTTGTGACCTTCCTGTATATATAATTAGGGAGGAGCAGAATGTCTGGTATTGATGTGCAGAGCGTCTGATCTAGTCTAGTATCAACCATTTGAAAATTCCAGCTATGTTAGAATGCGTTAGCATTGCATAGTGACTGATAGAACTTTTTGTCTAGGAGCTGATTGGTATTTGAGGATTCAGGATTCTCACTCTCACTCTCTCACTCTTTCTCACTCACACTCTCTTTCTTTCACACTCTCTATCTCTCTTAAAAGTGTTGTTATTATAACTTCCTGCAGTTCTACTGCTTTTTCAACATTTTATTCCATCCATAACATCCTTAAACATGGGCACTGTGTTCCAGGCTGCCGGCTGCTTCACTTGGGTGAATGGGTTAAATGCAGCAAACGAATTTTGTGCTGTTCACACTGTGTGCTCTTGGTGTGTTCATGTATGACAAATGGACACTTTTATCCACATCTCATCCACATACATGTTTTCAGTCTGCCATTTCTGTCAGCCTGACCTGCCCAGGTGAGGACTTCAGATGGGACTGATGTTTTGTTTTGTCAGTGTTTTGGTGCAAAGTGAATAGGCAGAGCTTGGTTGAAGCCCTGCAGAGAAACACTGGGCCATATGCCACTAGCCAGAACATATTGCTGAAGGCCATAACTGAGCCAAAAAAAAAACGAGTTTATTTTTCATTTCTCACTACTGGAGCTGGGTTAGTTTGGATCAGCCAATGGCAAGTGTCAGCTAGAGGTAAACATTGGGCTTTGGTGCGATGGATCTGCGTTCTCTGGCATGGTGAAGCTCCTAATAGTATGTTGAGGATGAGTCTGAATTGCATTTGATCTTACTAATGCTCCTGTGGCTGAGTTCCAGTTGCAAATTGATCAAAACAAAGGCACAAGTCTCAATGTGTGTTTTCTGTACAGCAAAACATAAAGTGTGCTTCTCTATTTCATGTATAGGCAGTTGAGCCTAAATGGGGAAGGATCAAACAGAAAATGTGCCTCAATGTGGCCAGTGCCAGCTTTTTAAAACCGGACAGAAATTCTTTTTTTAACTGGACAGGAATTGGGGAAAATTCATTTATTATCATCCCTGTCTCTTTGTCACTGCACTTTTTTTTTCTGCAGCATTGGATGGCTTTGTTTCTTATCTCACCTTTCAAACTTTTGCGATTCACTGCACCTCACAAATGCAAGATTGGTAGATGCTACTGTGTGCACGCACACACATGCGCGCACACACACTCACACACACACACACACACATATACACACACACATTTTTAAAAAACATAAGCAAATTAATACATTTTTACTTTAAACATTTAATTTACTTAAAAAAAACCTTAGGTAGGCATAGTAAAGGAACATACAAACAGGACATATAAGACAATGTTTTACAAACAGTGGCTTCACTTCAGAAACAGCAGGTACACAGCTGTGACAATACATGATAACAGTGTGTAGCGGAGATCAGGTGTCCAACAGTAATAATAATAAATAATAATTATCTTAAAGTGCAGAGTTGTGAACAGCATAATGGACATGGAGGGTACTTAGACTGTGGGCAAGCCATTAAGTCTGGGAATTAGTCCTAGGCAAGACAGGGAGAAGTTTCAAGAGCAGACAGAAGATTAGTAGGCAAACAGCTTCATATATAAAAGTGTAACTTTTATGATGGTGCTAATTTCTACTGTGATATTATGCTAACACTAAGCTAGTAACCTATGTTTGATGTCAGTTCTTCCAGGCATTTGAAGCTGAATTTGATTTGATTTTGAAACCTCTGCTTCTGTCTTCTTTCATTAGAACTTTAGCTTCTTTCTGCTAATGTTCTGCTTCTATTCTATTTCCAGTTACAAAGAATATAAAGTGTAAACTTGTTAAAATAAGTCTATTAGCTGCAACCAGTGATGTTCAACTAGAAATTCTTCATCTGGTTGCATTTTATGCGTGCAGATTTAAACTAGAACAACGAGGCCTTTGCGAGCAGTGAATAAAAAGCTACTTTCATACTCTGAGGCATCCCCTTTAGATGTTTATGCCTGTTATACTCCTGTTCTTGTTTTACTTTCAGCTTACTTTCATGCTGTAGTGATCTTTTCAAACTGCATGTTGTTCCAGAAGGACATGGGACATAAATTGAAAACAATTGACGTATTGACGTTAATTGGAATGGTTTCCACAGTTCCATTATATTCCTAAGTGCTAACCATAAATGCTGCTGAATTGGTTTAAAATGCCAAGCAGAGAGTACAGCCATGATGGGAAAACAGTCGAGATCGATGCTTGCTCAAGTATCAGATGTCCTCGCTAATGCCTCAAGTGTGCTAACTCATTTGCGAAGATGTCACCCAAATGTGTCTGTTACCAAGGAGACAATGAAAGTCACAGCATTTACTTTCTCCCTACAGGATGTAAACAGAATGGCTAAGGGACAATTTTGAATGGGTGGGACAAACAATTTGCTTAATATGAAGGTTTATGGGTTTTGATTTGTGGCTCTTCTTGGTTGAATAGAATCCTGGATTCTAAAGTTTTGCTAAGAGCACATATTACCATTTGCACTCATTTAGCCAGGAGATGACCACACACTATGTAGAAACATGGTCCAATAAATGTAATTTTTGTTAATAGTTAAATTAAAGTAATTATAATGCTTAGTTCATTTCGAGGGCCTTATATTCAACAGATGTGCCAACACTATGAGTAGTGCTATCTTGAATCATTCAAATGCTGAAGTATTTGTTTCATATCTATATGAAACATATATATCTATATATCTTTTTTCTAAGCCATAATGTTTGTAGTATTTTTTTTAACTGTTACTATATTGTGGGGCAAAAATATAGTTGGTTTAGTTTGGGCATCTGTGTTATCTCACCAAGATGCAGAGATCTCTGAAATCAAAGTGTGACACCATTGCAAAATAGATGACAAGAAAAATGCTCATTGCATAATGCATGACAGTTTGATAAACCATCTCAAATATGGAAGTATAGTGATCCCTATCAGTATCCTGTAAGTCTCTTTAGAGGACGATGCTAAAGCGTAATGCTTCAAACCTGTTTAGGTAGTCAGTCATGGCACTGGATGAGGAGGGGAGCACTGATTTCCTCCGCTACCTATAAAAAATTTGATGTTGATAAATGAACATTTCTACTGACTCAGGAAAACTGAAGGAGAGACTACAGTCATAGTGTTTAGAGCAACATATGGAGCAGCTGACTATTAATACTATGTTGCCCCTACTGAATATACTCAGAACTGCAGTAATAAACCAGTAATACATAGCTATGGTTACATATAAATTGTGTTTATCATATATTAACGTAGAGGGCTTAATCAATCAGCAGATGTTTCCGTCCGGAAACTAATAACACAAATTCAAAAGGGGAATTCCATCACAGAAACACACCACTTAGGGGAAATGCATAACACGACATGAAACCTCAAGGTCACACTGAATAAGCACTAAAAAGACATCCATGCACTTTAGTTGTTCAGGGCAATATGTTAATCTTGGTATTGTTAAAATATCACTGTTATACCAATACTGATACTGAATCTGATTACTAACAATACTTTATGGGTTACTTATTTTTAATTACAGGATTGAAAGTAGGTGTGTCTCAAATCAGAAATAAGTTTAAGGTGCTGGAAGGAACACTTTAACAGATTGGGCAAAATGAAAGCAGAAAACCTCTCCTCTTATTGTTTAGGTTTGAGGTACTTTTTTCTTACTTGCACTTTACATTTACAGCATTAGGCAGAAGCTGTTATCCAGAGTGACATACATGATTGCTCAAGTAGTCCGCAAGAAAACAAGTCCCTCACCCTAGTAAATCTAGACTTAAAATTAAGAGCTGCTAGCAGACTGTGCATCTACCAGAGATGGAGTTAGTACTCCACCAGCAACCTTTTAGATCACACACGCACACAAGACAGTTTTATTTTATGTTGTTTGTGAAATATTTTGTTATTTAGTTTAGTTGATGATGTAGTTGTTGAGTGATGAGGTGGGTCTTCAGTCTCTGTTTGAAGACAGCAAGGGTCTCATCAGTTCTGACAGACAGGAGAAGTTCATTCTACCACTTCGGTGCCAAAGCTGAGAAAAGCCTTGATGCATGTCTTCAAACTTTGAGAAGAAGTTGTTCAAGTCAGGCTGTGCTTGATGCTCTAAGAGGGCAAGCTGAGACCCATTGTCTGATCAGTGCTGATAGATAAAACGGAGCAGTAGTGTAGTGGTGTGGGAGAATTTCGTTGTATTGAAGACCAGACATGCTGCTGCTTTCTGAATAATCTGTAGAGGCCTTGTGGTCTTCAGAGGCAGGTCAGCCAGGAGCAAGTTACAGTAGTGCAGTCTTGAGATGACTGTATGAGTATCTGCATGGCGTCAGTGGTGAAGAATGTACGAATTCTCCTGATATTATAAAGAAGGTACAGGCAAGTTCGGGAGAGATTGTTAATGTGAGATCATCACGTGAGCTCATCATCTAAGAGAACACCTAGATATTGTGCTTTTTGTGTGGGAATAATTTCCAAATGACTGAGTCAGGTTTTGGGGATGCATCCATTGAGATGAACAGGAGGTAGAAGGAGGTGGAATTTATCTTCAGAATGTGCCGCTTTGAATCCAAGCTAGTTTGGGTCATGGAGCCTATTTTGTGATAGAAATAGATTGAGTTGGCTATGTACAGGAGATGAAGGAGACAAGAGATAGAAACAAGAAGTGTTCACACCAGTGATGTTGATTGTGGTCTTTTTTAGAATTGGTGTGACTTTCAGGACTGCAGGGAAGCATCATCTGATCTTGTCAACTTTTTCATCAAAGAAGGTGGCAAAGTCCAAGGTGCAGGAGGAGCAGGAGGTTTGAGAAGTGAATAAAATGTGTCGAAGAGCTTGTGAGGTTTAGATGCAGAAGGGAAGAAGGGAAACTTTTGCAGTGGATATTTCAGTGGTGAATTTTGATAGAAGAGAATGATATGAGAGGAGATCAGAGTTAAGATACAATTTCCTTCATCTTCTTTCGACTGCTCTCATTTCTCTTTGGATGTTGTGAAATAGAGATAGCCATGGTGAGGGATGTGCAATGAACAAAGATGGTTGAATGAGGAGTGGAGAGGGTAGAGAAGGGAGATGGTAGCCGTTTGGCAATACAGTAATATCATTGATAGGTTGTCACTGCTGGTATCTATGCAACAGAAATGTTAGGACAACAATTAAACCAATCAGCCGCAACATTAAAATCACCTGTGTAATATTGTGTAGGTCCTCTTGTTGTCACCAAAACGACTGTGACCTTTTAAAACTTGGCGTCCACAAAATCATTTTGTTCTGTAAGCTGCAAGTGGGATGTCCATCAATCAGACTAGTTTGCTCTGCACATTCAACAGATCCTAGATCAGATTGAAATCTGAGGAATTTGGAGGTCAAGTCAACAACTTTCTCAGTCATTCGTGAACAGTTTGTGCAGTGTGGCATGGTGCAGTATCCTGCTGAAGGAGGCCCCTGACATTAGGGAATACTGTTGCCCTGAAGGTGTGTACTTGATCTGGAACAGTTTGGTACTTATCATAGCAACATCCACATGAAAACCAGGGGCCAAGATTTCTTAGGAGAACATTGCCCAGGGCATCACACTATTTCTGCTGGCTTGCATTCTTCCCATAGTGCATCCTGGTGCCATGTCCTCTACAGGTAGGTCTATTATAACCTATTTTGATGGTGGACAGGGGTCAGGATGGGTGCTCTAACCAGTCTGTGGCTATGCAGTCCCATATTCATATGTTACACACGTGGACAAAATTGTTGGTACCCTTCAGTCAATGAAAGAAAAACTCACAATGGTCACAGAAATAACTTTA
>JBBJLS010080597.1:0-25314 GCA_037577275.1 Bryconaethiops microstoma
TAATCAGTCCCTCATAAAGCAGAATGAGGTGCTTGTGTAGGAATTTAACAGACACTGGACTGGAACGGTTTCATACTCAGAGTATAAATAGCAGTGGTCTCATTTTTTTCCGGAGCTGTACGAAGGAAGGAGGACGACAAAGGAAAACAATCCCCCTTAACCCCCAGAGACCCTCTGAGGCAGTTTCAAACTCTATTTACGACTGTCACTAAAACTACATCTCCCAGGATTCCATACTCTGAACTACATCACAGCACTGTTTGTTCGTGGTGGAAAAAAATGTTCTGAATTTCACCGCAGCCACATAGCATGACATCTGCTCTCTGGGTTTGGGAGCAAGAGCAGCAAAAGTATTTGGTCTGTGGCACTTTTCCCTTCATTCTTCACATATTTAGGGATCATTAAATTATTATTCATGGATAAAACATGCAAACATGAACCTATGTGAAAAATACAACACTGGATTTTAGCATAAAACTCCCCATTTAGTCCATTATGCATATGTGGTTCACCACAACACACCTGCTTCAGTCCAGCAGGTATTTTATTAAACTACTTTATGAAACGGAATAAGGCATTTTGGAACAGGGAACACACACTAAAGCCATCTGCAGTCCTTCCTATAACAAACACATAAAGTCAGCATTAACCAGTAAAGCTGGGAAGGTTTTTCCTTTTCATTTTTTGACTATTTTGGAGACATAACCAACATTTGTAAAACAAAATGGGTCAATGTGAAGAGCTCAGTGACCCAGTGACCTCAAGCGTGGTACTGTGATAGGATGCCACCTTTGCAAGCACCCAGTGAGATTTTATTCCTGCTGGTTTTTCCACTGTCAAATGTTAGTGGTATTATTTGCCAAGTGGAAGCGTTTAGGATCAACGGCAGCTCAGCCATGAAGCGGAAGATCCCGATAAGTCACAGAGCAGGTGAATATCATGGATAAGGTCCAGGGAACCAACACTTTGCTGGTTCCATAGCTAAAGAGTTCCAAACTTGTATTGGCACAAAAACTGTCCTTTTTCTGAATGCAATTTCATTTAAGTCCCTGATAATGCTCAGCTGTCCCAATACTTTTGTCCACACACACACACACACACACACACACACACACACACACACACACACACACACACAGGACCAAGACCCAGATTCAAACCCCAACACTTTAGGTATGAGGCTACAGGGATGTGGCAAATACAATCAGAGTGAAACTAAACTTTGTGTTTTGCTGATATTAATTATTCATCATTCCCTGGATTTACTAAGTGGTCTGGCTGTAAAGACCATGCTAAAAATGTGGCTCTTCTATTAATTCTGTCCTAAATATATTGCTCTTTCAGACAGATCTATCATACATTGCTCACTCCAGATGGACATAAGCTATTATTTTGTTCCACTTTGAACCCATCTCTATGCATGTAAATGTAAGTTTTTGCATATGAATTTACATGAATATACACCTCTTGTGATAATAAACTTTTGGGAAGGTGTATCATTCAGCATTCGTTCTATTTTGCTTTTATGTAAAAAAGATTTGTTTTCTTATGCTGTTAAACTGATATTGCTTCATTTGTAGGGCTTTTTTTTTTACTGATCAAGAACAAGCGCAAAAGGTCTTGTAATGTAATTCCTTCACAGTTTAATATTCCACCATGGCTTCTGCAGTAATGTGTGAGCATTTAACAGAAAGTAACTACAGATTTCCCTATACTTTATTATTTATTATTTTTTAATTTTTAAAAAGTGTACTCTATCATTATATCCTTACCTATGCTCAGATTTACCTATTTGTTTTAGATCAAAAGATCACAAAAAGAAAAGTCTAGCCCTGGATTGGAGTCAGGCACTGGCACTGCCAGACAACCCTCTCCGGACATCCACTCTGGAGTTTCGCACAGCCCTATAACAAGAAGACCAGGATCACCTGAATACTAGGCCATGGGCCTATAAATAGACCTAACAGAGATTTCCTCAGTGCAAAGTATACTAAGTCCTGCCCATTCTGAGTGGGTCCCTGGCCTCTCGTCTGTCTTCGGTTTTTTGTGTTTCTCCGACCCCTTTTCTGGATTTTTGGATTACTCTTTTGCCAAGTGAACTTCTCTGACTGCTTCTTATTGCATTTCCTGGATTTGGACTTTCTTGCTATGTTTTTTGGACTTTGCTACTGGTTTTTGCGAACTGTATCTTGTATTAAATCCTCTCTCAGCGTACTCTGCACTTGGTACCATTTTTAAGTTACATTACAAGAACAACAGCATCTGACACACTAAATGTCCTATGAATACATAAAAGTGCACTGCAACTCTATTTTGAGAGTTGCAGTGTCTATTTTGACTTTTTTTCATCTGGCTTTTTTGTTAAAGTAGAATGTGATATGCCATGAAAATTTTGGATTTTTTTAACCAAGACTAGCATCTCTTACTAATTTAGAAAACTTTATGTGACCCAGAAAAAGACTCCAAAATCCTGATCATAGGCATGAGTGGCTTATTCTGTACATGGGTTTTAAATCTGATATGGCTGCATGGAAAAATACAGTGAGTATTTGTTACTCATTTGTATGGCAAAGAGAGTGTCACTGCTTAGTTTTTTTTTCTGGAATGATGTGTTTGCAGTTTTAAACTCCTGGATGTTGAAAAAGGCAGAATAACTTAAATGGATCCCTTCATACCTATCAATGCCTCCATCTTTATGGATTTTAAAACTTTTCAATCAGTGAACATGCCTCTCACTGTTGTCAGTATTCTTATGGACGTCTTTTTTGTCTTCTGTATGCTTTTTTCACAAGGACAACAGCGAATGAAACAACCTCTTAATATTTTAGTTGGATCCCTTATTGGGTGCAATACCACTCTTCATTTTTGTGCTCTTTTGTTTTTCTTCTCTCATTTTACCTACTTTTTGTCCGTATTAGACCGCATTGTTTTTCATTGTGTAATAACACAATGTTTGCTGTTTACCATGAGGACCAGTGTCACCTCCTGCCTCTGGCTTAATGTGTTCTACTATTGTCAGATTGTTCCTGCTCAACATCCTTTCCTCATTTTGTTGAAAAAGAATATCCGACTTTTTATATATTCTACTTTAATCCTTGATAAATTAAGTTTTTTGGTTGGGATCCTTATTAATGCTGTGAATGATTGCACACGAAACAAGAAGGTGCTACATGATGTAGCATTAATAGATTCATTGTTAAGATTAGTCTATTTTTTGTTCAGTGTTTTTATAATGCTGTCATCAAGCTGTGCAACTATTTTCTACCTGCGAAGACACATGAAGAGCTTGGAGGAGAGCAGCAGATCCTCTCCACATCTTCATCCACAGATGAGGGTGACCATCACAGGCATCATACAGTCTTTACTTTACTTCCTCTGCTTAGTCTGGCTAGTAATTGATGATATTATTTATTATCTTATCAGATCAAATTTTGACCCAAATGCCTATGTACTTTGCACTGTTATTTTACTCTATTCCTTTGGAACAAACATTAATTTGGCTGTTGGCCAGTCAATATTCCGGGAGCAGATAGTTCTTGTTCTGCAAAAACTTTACAAAATGATCTGTGCCTTACTGGGCTGAATGAACAAACAAAATGGTTGTTTTTTGCGTATGACTGAATATTATGAATGGGATGGGTATATTTGGGTATAATTTGCATAACAGGAATATGAGAAGGTGTGAGCACATAACCAGACTCAAGTTGTTGGTGTATTTTGGAAACTGAGGGTGGAAAATAATTTTCCACACTCAGTTTAGGCAAATATGCGAAATACACCATCAAAACTCAATACCATCAAATGCCCTGAGCTAAATACTGACACAGAGGACATGAAGAATATTTTTATCCCAAGGCTATCTGAGTTTGCATACCACTGTCACCAGTTCGATGCTTTCTTCTGTTTGAAAGACTGCAAACCAGGGGAAAGTAGGATTTACTTTTACAGGTCTCAAAGACACCATATTTTACCTTTTTTTCTGAAACTTCACATTCAAAATACATACACTGGCAATATGCTAAGCAGTAATTCATGAATTACCATGAAGACCACTACAATGTTTTGAATGAATACTATATAAAGGGTGGGAAATTTCAGCAGATCCCCATTCACATGATTCAGGTAAAAGGTGTATCAAGCATTTGGACTGTTTTTACCCTCAATATCGTGAGTTTGAAAAGGCTATCTATTGTTTGTCATTGGTTCCTGTCACTGGCTCTGTATGTTCTGTATCTGTTAAAGCCCCTGTAGGTCCAGCAGTCTGGTGTGGTGTCACCATCATGAATCCATCGTGAAACTATCGTTGAAAGCCATCATAAATCATCTTGGCAAACCCTTGGGGTCCCTTATCTCTGACCCTCATGTTGGACTCGTATCCTAATTCGACCCTTGGTCTGTGTGTGTGTGTGTGTGTGTGTGTGTGTGTGTGTGTGTGTGTGTGCGCGCGCACCTTGGAACTTTCTGGTGTGTTGCCCTGCTCTCTGAACAGGCTTTATGTGAGAAACAAGCTATGGATTCCTGCACAGAGAGTTCAGGAAGGGGTTCTTAGTTTCAAGGCTCACTTCAGTGACTGTGACCGCCCTCTCTCTCTCTCTCATTCCCTCGATCTCCGGTATCTACAGAAGCAACCAGCCAGGCTGCCCCGTCAGACGGCTGGTACCCTTATTGTGGCTGCCGCATTTTGCGGAGCTCTGGATCTCCTTAAGACTGCTGAAGAGGAGCAGTGAATGCATCGTGTCCGTATCAGTCCGCAGTGATGTCTTCGCTGGCCCTCGTGTGGCCCTCATCCAGAGTTAGAGAGACGACCTGTACCCCGATTAAAGAACTAGTTCTGTTTGTGTTCTATGAGAACTGTTTCATTAAAAGCCCTCCTTGTGTTCCCCAAGACTCCCGCATCTGCGCCCTCCTTACATGTGTCCGCCATGACACCCTTCCTGCATTTTTGAGGGCCCCAAAACTAGAAGTGGCGAGGAAGCTCTGTAAACAAAAGTGTCCATCCTGTCTTACATACAAACTAAACCACTGCAATGACAATACAGCCCTATATTAACCTATTCATTACTGCCTGTCCCAAGTGCATAAGAATAATCATCCAGTGATCACTAGTGATACTGATCAGGTTGGGTGATAGTATGAGTGATTGTGACATTAGTGTATGAGACATATATTAGTATTTACTGTAGTAGTAATATAGATACCACTCTTATCTGTTTTCACTGTTCTGGATCAACTGGGTCTTTTCCTTCCAATGTTCCAGTTTCTTCATTCAATCATCATAGCTTTTAATAATCAATTACCAAGGATAAAATAAATAGTTTATTAATAAGTGACACACTTATTGACTACCTTTTTCTGACCTCATAACACACAAGTTTGTCTTTTACTTTCCAGTTTTTCAAGGGACTGCCTGGCCTCTAGTGACATCTAGAGAAATTTGAGAACTGAACATAGTCTTTCATTTTTACGAAGTTCCAGTCTCAGGTACTGGAGCCTATCCCGGGGTCAACAGGCGCAAGGCTGGGACTCATCCTGGCCGGGGTGCCAGCCCCCCGCAGGGCGCACATACACACAATATTCACTCACACACTCACACCTAAAGTCAATTTAGAATCCCCAGTTCACCTGGCACACATGTCTTTGGACTGCAAGAGATGCCAGAGTAAACTAATATAATGTCTAAATAAATCCAATACAACCTCTGCAGAAAATACTCAAAATGAAATACTATATATACAAATATATTGTGCAGTCCTTCTACAAATCGATAGAAAAGTGCCTCCCACTGTCACGTCCTCACCAGAATCACATTTGCTTTCTTAAATAGCTATCACACAAATGTTTGATCTAGTTTTTTTTACCTGTCCCCTTGATTTCTCTACATATGAACCTGTGTCTCTGTCTATTTAAGTTTGTCTGCCCATCCTGGAAGTTGCCTGTTCACTGTTGTGTACATGCCAAGTATGTTCCTGAGTGTTTCAAACATTCTTTGTATTCATGGTACTATGCTTCTGGGTTTACACTTTTCTTTTGTTTTCTTGTCTTACCAGTATTCACAGTTTTTTTTATTAAAGACTGTTGACCATTTACACCTACACTTGATAAACATAACCATCTCACAAAATGTATTTTATAGTATTTTTAAACTACGAAACCATATTTTGATACAAAATTCGAAGCTATTCAAATAAAATCTTACTTTGTATTTGAGATAAGCATTTTAAATACACATATCATAAATACTGCCTATCCCTGCATGCAAAGGTTTAAACCCCCTGCATGGTCAGCTGAGAGAATTATTTCCTCTTTTCATTTCCCTCATTCATTTCCATCTTAATTATTCATACTCATATTAATTTCCCCTTGTTCGATCCCACCTTTGTCCCCCTTAAAGGTTAATCTCAGTTCACCCAGTAATCTTACCCCAGTATTAGTTCTCATGTTTCCTATGTAAAGATAATCTATCTCCCAAGCCCCTGTTACTTGCCTGTTTGCGTTAATGCCTCTCCCCTCATTTTTCCCTTAGTGTTTAGAAATATTTTCCTGTTTCTTGCATTTGTTTCTAATTCAGGTGTTTTTCTGGCCTCCGTTGTGTCTGGTAAGCGCGGACTGAACTCTGACCGATTTTCTGCTCATTTGAGCAAATCAAAGCGTACACATCAGGGGCGTCACCACCATTCAATCTGAAGGGGATGTGTCCCCTTCACAATTCATAATTATTCGTTTAGACACCCCCCCCCGCCCCCACACACACACACATTTAACACAAAATAATAATTCACCCAGCGCTGTCGAATCTTGAATCTTAAGTCTTGAATCATTCAAATCCATTACACTTAATTGATAGGAAAATACACATACCACTGGAAATCCGCTCCGGGGCTTTGCCTACAACACATCGTATGCAAGTGAAGTGAATGGTCAGTGCATAGACAGGCTGCTCAAAACTGGAGCAGGTAACATCAGCCCCATTGTGCGCAGAAAAAAGTTTGGAAACCGCTGCTCTAGGCCATGTTAAATGAACGTTCAGTTGAACATTTATTTAACATGGCCTAGGGCAGCGGTTTCCAATGTCTGCCCGAACATCCCGATAAACGCAAAGAAAATGCCGCTATCGCGTTTACATGCTGTTTGGTTGACGTTCTGGAGGACTGAACATGTCCCATGATTCTTGTTCCATGAAAGTGTCACCTGAGCCTTTCTATCATGCTTTATAATGTTAACAATATTGTTGACTACAGCTGGATCCATGTTTCAGCGCAGAATCATCCACCAAGACGACCCACATGTAAACACTTTGGACAGAATAATTACACCCTCCACAGGTAAAAACACGAAACTACAAATTGGGCTGCAGGCTGGCGAAATGAACACTGAAGTCAATCAAGCGCAACTACAAAACGCGATTTAAACGTCGACGTTCTCTCTCTCCCTCCCGCCCTCTAGTTTGTTTAGTTGTCTCTGTCGGTACTCTCTTTCTAGTATATGGTTAGTTCCCTCTGTTCATTTGTCCCTCACTCTCTCTTTAGTTAGTCTCAATTCTTCCTCTAGTTCTTGTTCTCCTCATTCAGCTTCCCTTTCTCTTGTTTGTCTTTAGCTTTTAATTTTTTTCCTTTCTCTGCTCCACTCCATTCCCATTTTCTTTCCTTTTCTGCTGGGTTGTTGCAGTGTTCTCATTTATTAGTTTTTTTCCCCCCTGGTTTTGTATCTTTTTTCCTGAATCAAAAAATAAAGAAATGAATTAATAAGAATAAAAAGAATGTGCCCTTGATTTGTGCTGGAATATCGCAAAAAGCAAATCTTTTATGGTTCTTTGGAATATGCAGTAGTGCTCTCCTGTGTAGGATGGGCAGCACTCTTTGGGGTGTGGCATAAACCAATCCATGCTGATGAGGTGGTAAGATCCCCTCCATTTGCTTTCTCTTGAGGAAAGAACTTTTGTTTGCTTAGAAGACATACTCTTGTCCATCCGCAATTGAGGAGGACGAAGCCTGTACAATGGATGCCAATTCGTCTGTAGAAATGAGTCCTGAAGCTTTTGCTTCAGTGAATGTACCTGTCAGTGTTTTCAGCATCGTCCTGAACATCAGTTTTGTTTTTTGCATGATTTTTCCAAAGACAGGAACAAAGAGGCCAAAACGACTTTTGACAGTTTTACTGGGATTACTTGTTGGGTGCAACATTACTGCTCACGTCTGCTCTCTTGTAATGGTTTTTAATAACTTTTTCTTTTCATATTTTGTGTGGTGGTACACTCCAACTATTGCAATTTATACCATGATGACAAGCATCAATTCCTCTCACTGGCTGAACGTCTTCTACTGTTTCAACATTATTCCTGTCCAACGTCCGTGCTTCATGTGGCTAAAGAAGAACCTTGCAGTCTTCATTTACTCTGCTTTAATTGTCAATGCAGCTGTTTATCTACTGGGAATAAGTGTGAACATTGCAGATACAATAATATCTTTTAAGGATAATATAGTCAACCAATCAACAGATCTGAGTGCATTCAACAAGGCATATGAGACCGCATTTTGGATGACATTAAGCCTTTTTCTCTTCAGTCTTTGTGTGATGTTAGCATCAAGTTGTACGACTGCTGTCCTTCTGTGGAGACATATGAAAAACATGAAGATGCAAAGTGGATCCTTTAATCTGCGGCGTCACAGAAATATAAAGCTGACCATTATAAGCATCACAATACAGGCTGTTCTTCATGTTGTCTGCTCAGCTTTGGTTTTTATTGATGTACTCATAATTTACATATCCCCTTGGTATTTTGACATGAAAAATAATATGCTGTGTACTATCATATCTTTGTACTCTTTGGGAACAAGCATCAACATGGGTGTTAGTCAGTCACTGTTTCGACAGCGAGCTGTTCATGCTTGGGAAAAATGTTTCCACCCTCACGTTTCTTCATCCATTTCAACAGTGGCCCACACCGTTTCATCTGATGTTTTTTCTAGTTAAGTACAGAAATACAGAATTGGACCAGAACTGTCTCAGCTGACATTTTTCAAAAGTATGATAGTTATTTATTCTGTTTCAACATCTTAATGACTTACAGGACTTAAATAATATTCAGCTAATGTCCTGGTGCCACATACCAAAGAACACCCTCTGAGGTGCCCAATTCTGGGCAGTTTTGATGGCATCCCCAGGCAGATGCACAAAAGTACAAAACACTTGTGGGTTTACTGATAAAATGCCCAAGTATTTGCTTGTGCACATTTAATTTGAGTTTTATCCAGTATATTTAATGAAATGACAATAATATGGATGGTAACACATCAACTGTAGGACTCTCCACTGTGGCTACTATTTTCTTCTATCCTAGGTTATCAATCAGCAGCCTGAGAAGAAAGAGAGAACAGTGGTTGACATCTCAGCTGGTGGTTGACATCTCAGATCTCATTAAGGATGACAACCCTACTCTCTGCATCCAATATTTAGCCAGTGAGTAGAGCAGTGGTCAATGGGGTCATGAAGGTGTAGTAATCTATTTCTGTAAAGCACACTGTCTCATGGTGTAGTAGTACAACACTCTAATACTTAAAGATTCCTAAAGGGACCTTGCGTCTACAGATCTGGGGAAAACATTTAACTGCTTTATGTTTCATCTGAAAGATGACACCTTTAGTCATCTTATTTTTATATTTTAATAGTTTATTTAATAGTATCATCTTTGTTATTCTGTCAGGTCTTGTACTGTTGTGATGTAGGTCAACTGGTACAGCAAGTCCCGTTTCCTTTTACATTGTGTGAATGGCCAAACACCATTCCCTGGTGAGGTGACGGTACCTGGATGCACGGTTAGAAAATGAGTTGGTAAAAGTACGCTTTCTGTTTCTTGTAAAGTGTCTCAGTTTTCCGTTTTCTGTCAATAAACTTACATTGTGCCCCATGCTTATCGTCACACTGGGGTCTTGTATAGCCCATGCCTTGATGTGTCTGAATGGTTTTGGTGGCATTCTAAGGACCGACTGTTCTGAAAGTGGGTTTACTGAAAAAGTGCAGAACATTTAAACAGAAAAAGGTGCTGTAGACTGAACTGTCAGGGTGCTGCTGGTCTCGACAGAATCACCCAGTGTTTTGAAGAGCATGACTGAGTGTCCTGCTGCCTTGCCAGCAGCCTGAACGCTGACTCAGGACATTTGACTCTCAAACTACAGATAGAGAAACCTACATAAGTTCCACAGAAATTATAGACCGTATATCAGCACCGTATGAACATAAACATTTCAAAGAAACTGAGAGCAAAAGGCAAATTACAGGCTTATCAAACTGATAAGTCTTTCCAGCTTTACTTTAGAATGTATTCAACAGGGTGCTTCACAACGGTAGAGTAGGTGTTAAAGGGAAACCGGCCCTGCTTCTAAAAATGAAAGAACACTAAATAATGGAAAAATGAAATAATTAAAAAATAACTGTACCTTAAATGAAGTGACAAGTGACTTCTATTATGATATTAATATGAGTAAGCTAGTGACTGCTACTTCAAGATGTGTTCCATAAACCAGAGTAAAGTTTTGGTATATAATTCAGTAAATAATTATTTATACAATATTTATCTTGATGTATTAGTGATGTATAAATCTATTATAAAAACTAATGCAATAATCTCCAGGAGTCAAATGTGGTCAAGCATACATTTAATGTAATTATATTTATAATTATATTAGTATTTTAGGTTATTAAATAATGTGCTATAATTTGCACAATAAGATCTGAACAAAGTGTTTATATTGTCTTATTAGGTGAAGCCACACCTAATTACACCAATTATGCCTAATTAATGCAATTTTAGTGAAGAAACCAACAGTTGTGTACTAATACAGATCACAATGAATAAACATAAAATATAAGGAATGAATGACCTGAATAAACATCAATACTTAAAATAGAGATACCATATAAGGCTCATTAAGACACATTTTGGGCTACACCTACCCTATATATACAGCATTCATCCATAACATTAAAAACACCTATCTAATACTGTGTTGGTCCCTCACATTTCTGAACAATTTTTGTAGTGTGGCAGGGTATAGTTACATACTGAAAGAAGCCCCTTTCATTAGAGAATGCCACGGCATTTCATTAGAGAATGCCACGGGGTGTACAACAATGTTTAGGTAGGTGTCCAAGTAACCTCCATATGAGAAGGTTCTCTTCCAAGGAGAACCTTGCCCAGAGAATCTGTCTGCCTCCGAAGAGCATCTCTTCCTCCGGTAAATGACAAACATGCACCATCTCCATCATTTCAATCCTCGCCAGCATAAACATTCTTTGCTACAGTAGCTCTTCTGTGGAATTGTTGATTGAAAATAAGTTAACACACCCTCTACTGAGAGCATAATTTATTATGGCATTTTTAACTTTTTTTTCTGTAAATATTAAAGAACATTTTCTATTTATGTGCTAAGTTTTACATCTTGCACAGAAAGAAAGATTTACCTGGGATCAAAGTGCATCTGTGGAGTATGTATAAATAACAAAACATGTTATTTTTGTATTTCTAATATATTTGATCTGTCTAAAGGATGAACAGTATGATCTAATAAACAGTAAAGGTTCCGTCATGCTCAATTTTATGACCACTTCAACACTGTTATTCTGTGGTCTACAACATCCAGTGTCTCTTAACAGTGTGAGTGATTTGCATTCCAAATGCAAATGTAAAGGAAGTGCGTGCAATACAGCATACGTAGTCTTCAATGGTACTTTTATTAGATCTGTTACATTAGGCAGGGCTCCAGATGCTGACTAAAATGGTCGCCAATGCGACTAGATTTTTTATTTTGCGACTAGTTTTTTTATTTCCGTCTCCAATGGCGATCAATCCAAGAAATTAAAATAAAAGTACAAGAAAATTGCAGATATGCTCAACCCGAGTTTGCAGTTCCTACTACACTATCACGTGATTAGTTATGGGAATTTCGACTCTTTTTAATGAGTTGGGTGATTTGGATCAGATCACGAAGATGATTCGGCTCCCAAACGCATAGACAGACAGGGTAAATGCCACATTCTGTGTTCCCAATTCATACGATATGTCAGCGCACCCACCATGCTGTGAGTGGCGAAAGCATCATGTAAATTAATACAGGTAGATGTGGTTTTCTGATGAAAACACAATAAGAAAATTCAAACATTTTATTGTATACACATGGGCTTAAGAAATAATTTCTGAAACATTTCACTCATTCCTTTCTCTCTCACAGACACTATGTTACTGTGTTATCACTATAGTGGCTCAGTATTAAATATATATCTACAGATCAGAACTGCCTTACACAGCTTTTTCCTTGTGTTGCCACTCTATAAGTGTGTTTAGTCTTGGAGTGTGGTGCAGCCTTAGTTTGTGGAAGGCCGACACAACTAAAGACAAGAGCATAAAAAGATGGCTGTCAATTCCAAACTGTGGCCCAGACAAACTGATCGATCAGAGATACACTGACTGCTTGCCCTGATGTTGACTGTAGGATAACCTGCTGCACTACTTTCATCACCTTGACTCTCTATTCAGAAGTAATCATTAAACCTCCACTGTGTTTAATGACCCCAAGTGGTAGCTTTGATCATATAATGCCGGTTCAGCATCTGTTACCAAACTAGTACGGCACACATCACAGGACAGAAAGCCTATAAAATGTAGATCAGATTCACCTGATGAGATATCTGCTCTCTTTTGATGTTTTAAATAACTTTTTCTTTTCACTTTTTGTGTGGTTTTATGTTCCAGCTATTACAGTTTGCACAATGATGACAAGCATTAATGCCTCTCACTGGCTGAACATCTGAACTGGCTGAACATCAACATTTTTCCTGTCCAGCATCCATGCTTCATGTGGTTGAAGAAAAACCTCACAGTTGCCATGTTCTCTGCTTTAATGGTGAATGCAGCTGTCTGTTTGTTGGTAATGAGTGTGAACACTGCAATTACAATTATTTTTAATAATGGTATTACAACAACCCAAATAGATGTTCATGTCTGGCAAAAACTTTTCAGACCTCACAGTTCATGTCTGGCAAAAACTTTTCAGACTTCACAGTTCATTATCTGTATCAACAGTGGACCACACTATTTAATCTGATGTTTAAGTATAGAGATTATTGTTAATGTTTTGTGTGTATTGTGGGTAAAACTTCAAACAATTCTCATATAGGTTTAAATGAAGATTTTTCAGTTTTACACTTACCAGCTTACCATGACATGAATTATTTCTTAGTGACATCTCAAGTCCAAACATGTAAAGTTGCATGACTGCAGGTACCTGGAATTTCACGAATTTCACTTGAAAGTTAGGTCACAAAAACGTTCTGATGTAATTTTTGGCCCATGGCCCTTTCCTTGCCAAACTACTTCGTGAAATAAAATTTCTTTATAAAATACTTTATAAATCATGGTGATAATAAATTAATTACATTTACTATAAGTAACGATTTTTCTCACTACATTTGATACATAATTATGAGGACATTTTAAGTGCATTTAAACAGAATTTACAACATATGTTTTACAATGCTCTAAGAAATACACTTGAATTACTGTATTTAACATAAATGTAATTCAACGAAAGTATAATTAACTGTCAAGTTTTCACCGCCCTTGGCTTTTTACCTATTTTGTTACATTCCATCCTGTAATTTAAATGTTTTTTAATCTTATTTTATGTGATGGATCTGCACAAAATAGTCTAAGTTGGTGAAGTGAATGGTGGCACGGTGGTGCAGGGGTTAGCGCAGTTGTCGCCCAGCATGAAGGTCCTGTGTTCGACTCCTGGGTTGGGTGCAGGGTGTGGAGCTTGGAATTTGCATGTTCTCCCCGTGACTGGCTGGGTTTCCTCCGGGAGCTCTGGTTTCTACTGTGAACTAAACACAAAACACCTGATATTCATTACACTCCATCCCTGGCCAGCCAAGAACTCCTAATGCTCTCACCGACCAGGGATGAGACCACAACCCCAGTCAAATTAAAATCCTTTTATAACTTAGACAACAGCGGCCTCTAGGAGCTGCTAGATCCTCCCCCACCCCACAGTTGATCCATCGGCAGAGGAGGGGAAGAGGCGACAAACAAAAAAGGGCTCCACTTGAAGGCCCCTCCCATGTGTCCGGGGCAAGACCCCCTTCAGTCCAGGCTTCCCTCAGGGGTCCTCTCCAAGGTGGATCCCCTATTACCCCCCACAAAAAAATATCTGGGGGAAGCTCCGGAATAAATATCTGGGGGAAGCTCACACCCAGTGGACATTGCAAATGCAGAGTGTATTTGGAATGTCCAGTGGGTGTGATGAACATCTTTTTTTCCTCATCTTTTTTGCAATTTACATAATGCATAAAAAATACTAAAATATGGAAAAGGGCATAATTTCAGTTTATTTGCTGATTTTAACATAAAAACAAAACACAAAATATAAATGTGACAGAATTTTTAATAAAGCCACTCATGTTTAATTTCCTCCCACTATGTTACATTTAGCAAATGAGTAAATTAAAAACGTTCATTTTAATGTGATCTCAGGTCACTTATTTTCATTTAAAAAAATTATAATAACACAATTTGCATTTTTAAAATATTTTATCATTCTAAAGAATAGACAGTATGACAGTGTACAAGTTCTGTCATGTGGATCTTATGACCACTTAATGACCACTTCTGTTATTCTGTGGTTCCCAACCTCTAATATGTCTTAACAGTGTGTATTGCATATACAGATGGAAGGGCAGTGCGTGCATCACAGTTTACTCTTTAAAAGTAATTTCATTTGTTTAGCTACTCTTTGAAATCATCAGGATCTCATCATCCACATTGTATTATTAAAGAAATTGTGGGTGTTTTACTTGGAAAAAGAAGAGATGCACAATGAAGGTACTAATTAGGCAGCTGTTGCTGCACAAAAAAAAAACAAAAATGAAAAAGGAGTATTTAAGATTTCTGCCACTAGTTTTACTTCAGTTGTGATCACTGGAACATGGAGACAGACCTGTTGTGTTTGGAGTTGTAGTAAAATGCAAGAAATAGCCTTGAAAAAGAGCTGAAAAAGTTAAGTTCAAATCCTTAACACTTGTCTTCAAGGTCAAGAATGGACTTGCACCCCCATACATATCAGCACTGATCAAACAGCACGTCACTTCTCGTCCTCTCAGGGCTTCAAGCACGTCTTGAGCCTCCGCCACTCATAAGAAGAGGAAGGCATGCGTCAAAACTCTTCTCAGTCTTGGCCCCTGAGTGGTGGAATTAACTCCCTCTTCTGATCAGATCTGTGGAGACCCTCACTGTCTTAAAAAATCATCTGAAGACCCACCTCTTCAAGGAGTACCTTGGTGACTAACTATGCCTCTCATTTGTGCTTATTTATTTCTTCTTCCCCATCCCCATCCAACCCATACTCTTATCTTCATGCCTTCCTTACTTTTTGCCTTAACTTCTGACTTTCTTTGACAGGTGTCGTTTAGGTGTACTTAGCTGGCAGTGACTTGGTTGAATAGCAGATGTTGATTTAAGTATAGCTTTACAGGTTTAAGGAACAGACATGTACTACTTGAGCACTGATGTACGTCACTCTGGATAAGAGCGTCAGTTAAATGCCGTAAATGTAAATGTAAAGTGTCCATTTGTCATATGTGAACACGGAACATCGCAGCACTAAATTGCGTAAACAGCACTAAATTGTTCTCTGTATTTAACCCAGAGCAGCAGAGGGCAGCGAGGAACACAGCGTGTGTGGAGAGACGGTACCTTGCTCAAGGGTACCTCAGTGGCACCACTAGCAGTCCTGGGATTCAAACCCACAACCTTCCAATCGCAGGGGGCAACTCCCTAAACACGAGGCCACCAGCCATTCAGTTTACTTTCTCTAAAGCGAAGAATATTTGTTTTTATTGAGGACATCTGCCGTTCATGAAGACGAGTCTCAAAAAATGGATGCAAATGATTCATATTACTTTGAGGAAATGAGTCCTGAAGCTTTTGCTTCAGTGAATGTACCTGTCAGTGTTTTCAGCATCGTCCTGAACATCTTTTTTGTTTTCTGCATGGTCTTTTCACGGACAGGAACAGAAAGACCAAAGCGACTTTTGATTGTTTTACTGGGATTACTTGTTGGGTTCAACATTATCGCTCACATCTGCTCTCTTGTGATGGTTTTTGATAACTTTTTCTTTTCACCTTTTGTGTGGTGGTGCATGCCAACTTTTGCAGTTCATACAATGATGGTGAGCGTCAGTTTGTCTCACTGGCTGAACGTTTTCTACTGCTTCAACATTATTCCTGTCAAACGTTTGTGCATCATGTGGTTAAAGAAGAACCTTGCAGTCTTCATATGTTCTGCTTTGATTGTGACTGCAGCTGTCTATCTGCTGGGACAGAGTGTGAACATTGCGGATGCAATAATATTTTTAGACGATAATAATGCAACTAACCAAATTAATCTAACTTCATATTTTGAGGCAAATGACGTGTCGCTGTGGATGACATTAAGCCTTTTTCTTTTCAGTCTTTGTGTGATGTTAGTATCAAGTTGTACAACTGCTGTCTTTCTGGGGAGACACATGAAAAACATGGAGACGAGCAGTTGCTCCTTTAACTCGGGGCGCCAATTCAATATAAAGGTGATCATTATAAGCATCACATTACAGGCTGTTATTCATGTTGTCTGCTCAGCTTTGATTGTTATAGATTTATTTTATCTATCCATTGGGATGTCTAACTGGAATGGTAATAAACTTTGTACTATAATCTCTTTGTACTCTTTGGGGACAAGCATTAATATGGGTGTTAGTCAGTCACTGTTTCGGCAGCGAGCTTTTCATGCCTGGCAAAAATGTTTCCACCCTCACAGTTCTCTATCTGTATCAACAGAGGTCCACACCATTTCATCAGATATTTTGACTAGCCAAGTATAGTGATTAGTGTTAATGTTTTGTGCATGTTGTGAATGAGACTGCAAAAACTAGTCAGAAATCTTTCAATTATTGTATACTTTTACATTTATCAACTTACCTTAACATGAATTATTTCTTAGTGACATCTCAAGTCCAAACACACACAAGCTGCACAACTGCAGGCACCTGGACTGAAGTAAAAATGTCAAAGTAAATTACTGAAATGTTTCTAAAGTAATTTTTGTGGCATTGTCCTTTCCCTGACAAAAACACTTCATGGAAATGATGAGTGAATTTGTAAAAGCTAAATTACTGCATGAATCTACCTGGAGTGGTAATGAACTGCATTTACTTATCAATTCACTTAAACTGTTTTCCCGGAAACAAAAGTAGTATTATGTAAAATGCATGTTCTAGCCAAAAAACAAAACAATAAAAAACACTCAATCACATCAGTTGTGTATTTTACAGTGCATACTTACAATGCATACTAAAAGTATACATTATAAGTTAATGTGCTGTAAGAAATACCCTTGAATCAATGTTTTTATTAACATAAACATAATTCAACAAATGTATAATTAATTGTCATGCCAGCTTAAGTGTGTTATTTAGATGTACATTTTAAAGGTAGTGTGAAACCAGCTATTTTTACTCTAGTGCTAGAATTCACATGTTCTTCTTTTAACTTTTGACAGTTAACTGATTATCTGTCAAATTTCTGTTACATTTTAAGATCGGTACTGCACAGTATAATACATGAAGTTACAGAGGAACAGTTGATGAGGTAAAAAAAGAAAGGATAGGGTAACTCTTACTCTTTAAACGTGCTTCTTCACTCAGGCTGTTATGGAATATCAGAATAATTGGTGAAAGTGATATCCAGCTAATTTGTATAGTCATCTGAACTATTATATGATTTCCTTTTTTTTACTAGGGTCTTAAATAAAATGCCGGGCTCATTTTTAAATGTTGCTATTCTCAGCTGTCCTTGTTACAGGTTATTCCTTCAGCACCGAACTAATTCCTTGTCAAGGTTGGTAGCCGTTAGAGGCTGTCCTTTCTGTTTTTTGAATGGAACTTTTATTTTGACATGTCTGTGCTCAGTTAAAAGAATCTTGCATTTGGATTGGTTTATGAGTTTGGGATTTTGTATTTAGTTCTGTTTGTGGTGGACCTCAGTGTCGGTCCACCGTCATTTTGGCCACGTGTGTTTGCTCCTGTCTCCTTTGTTTGAATGCCTATTTCTGTTTAGGCCCTCGTGCCTGTTTCCTTTCTTAAATAAACGTTTTGAAAGTGGAAGTCTGCGTTTGTGCCTGCATTACCCTCCCGAGAGACAGGACCCTTGACATTCCTAGGATCTTTATTTCTAGAACAAAGAAATTGGTAGAAGTTATTTACAAATTTCTTTTACATAAATGATCAAATATTCGAAATATGGATCCACTTGGAGAAAAAAAAAAACAAGTTAAATTACGATATGAAAAAAAGTCATAAGAGTGTGTATCTATTCGGGTGGTTTGAGCTTGAGACTTGACATTCAAAAGCAAGTACCTTAGTGTCCAGCTTTTGCCTTTATATTACTGTCCCCACACACTGCTCCCCAGGGTTTTTTTCCCCTGGCAGCCCACTGCTTTACTCGGGTGAATGGGTTAAATGCAGTGAACAATTTTGCTTTGTTCACACTGTGTGCTGTGCCATGTGACAAATAGACACAACATATTTTGTGTGTGCCTTCATCATATTATTCAGGTGTAAGCTGATTAGTCGCATGTTAATAAAATCATATCTTGCTTCAAAGCAGCATGAAATTCAACATATTGAATGTATATAATAAACTGCTATTGAAAGTGAAATACAGCACAGAAATCATCTCCCACTTTAAAATTAACACCTAAGTCCTGTTGTGACCAAGGTGTTCAAAACAAGTATTTCTTGAAATTGACTGAATAATCTTTATTTCCCAACAACTTCAAACTGCGACGCTTTGATTAAATGTAAGATGGTTCACATTTAAAGTTTATGACGGTCTAGAACCACTAAACAGGGGCCAAAAACACACAATAGACACTGAAGAGGACCTACATATAAATTATGAATTCAGTGATGAGCTCAGTGTATATATTCTTGTTTGCAATATTTTTTGTTTCTGTGCTAATTTTAACATAAAAACAAAAACACAAAATGTTGATGTGATATAACTTTTACTAAAGCCACATTTATGTTTTATTTTCCCTCTCATTATGTTGAATTTAGCCAAGGAACAGTGAATTGTAATGTTCATTTTGATGTTTATGAACATTACAAAGTTTACTTATTGTTACTTCATCTAAACACATCATTTGCATTTATAACATATTTTATCTGTCTAAAGAATGAACAGTATGAGAGTGTAAAAGTTCTGTCATGTGGAAATTATGACCACTTAATGCTCACTTCTGTTATTCTGTGGTCCTCAACCTCCAGTGTGTTTTAACAGTGTGTATTGCACATGAAGATTAAAGGGAAGTACATGCATCACACTTAACTTTAAAAATAACTTTATTAGTTTAGCTGCATTATAAAATAATCAGTATCCAAACATCCACACTGAAACATTAGAGTAAACGTGTTTGTGCTACTTGGAAACAGAAGAGATGAACAATGAAGGTACTAATTGGGCAGCTGTTGCTGCATTAAAGAAACAAAAATGAAAAAAGGACTGTAAGATTTGTGCCAATAGTTTTACTTGAGTTGGGATCACCAGACACTGAGACAGACCTGTTGTGTCTGCAGCAGTGTTCTCTAGTGTTGGATGGACAACACTGCTTGGAGTGTGACCTGAACCAGTCAATCAATACAACATGGTTTCATGAAATTGACTCTATTTTTCCTTTCTTTGCAGAGATAAAGGACCTCATTCTACACATTCCTTCGACACTCACACGAAACACGCACAAGCACCATCTTTACCATTTAAACTTGCGCCAGTTTTCCATCCTTGTGTGCTCAGATTGACAGAACAAAAAAACTTGTCTGCTCTTTCTCCTGTGTGCATGCAGAAGCTCTCTCCCTCTCTCGTTCACGCAGACATGCGCAAGCAAACAAACACACACACACACACACACACACACACACACACACACACACACACACACACACAGGCATGCACAGCCTATTTATTCACCCTTCATTCATTAAATCACTCAATCACCTTAAACTGTGAATATACTGATATTCATTTGATTGCTTTTTTGGAGTTTTAGAAATCACACTTATTCTGGTTGGTGCCAAAATCTGTATCAAAAGAATTCACATTTGTTAAACAACTTTCAGAACTTAAATCTTTAATATTACCTCCTTTGTTAGAAATTAAAGACTGTAATATTTTTGATTTGAGTACATTAATGTGAGCAATACATTAATGAGACTGATTTATTTAATGAGAGTGGACCCAACAGGACACTTTAAAGGTGGTGAGAAATCAACCATTCTTACTCTACTGCTAGAATTCACATGTTTAGTTTATAGCATTTAACTGATTGTCTGGGTTGTCTGTTTCGGGTACATTTTAAGTTTTCAGCTCAGGACTGCACTGTATAAAGGTACAGAGGAAAAGCAGAAGAGGTAACTGTAACTCTTACTCTTTAAAATGTAATTTGCTTCTTCACTCTGTTATGGAATATCAGAGCAATTGGTTCCCTTTCTACAGTTGGGTCCAATATAAAAGGTCTGGTTTATTTTTAAATGTTATTTTCTGCTGTCCTTTTTACAAACCATTCTCTCAGCATTGAACTAACTCTAATGATCTTAATTTCGAGGAAACAAAACTTTAAATGGTGAAGGTTTCTTACTCAAAAATTTCATTTAAAAAAAGATTAAATATTCGGAACCTCCACCACATACATAACATGATGGGCGTCAGTATCCATGCGCCTTGAAAGTTAAATTAAGTTATGATATGAAAAAATGTAAATGCATCTATTCTGGTGGTTTGGGCTTGAGACTTGATATTCCACCTTTTACCTTCATATTCTTCATATGTACATAGGTGAGCATCATTGCTTTGCATCCTATCAACCAATATTTAGAAAGGACATAACTGAGTGGTGCTGAAGCTTTCCAGTCAGTGATCGTGTCTCTCTGTTGTCAGTCTTCTTATGGACGTCTTTTTTGACTTATGTATGCACAACAAGGACACCAGCAAATGAAACAACCTCTTAATGTTTTAGTTGGATTCCTTCTTGGTTGCAATACTGCTCTCCATTGTTGCACTCGTTTATTGTAAGTGATATTATCAACTCATCAGCAGAAGTAAACAGTAATTTTTTATGATGTTACGGCAGGGTTTTACTGTTTACCATGACTGTGTTCTACTACTGCCAAATTGTTCCAGTTCAGCATAATTCATCTGGTTGAAAAGGAACCTCATATTCTTTATATGCTCTGCATCAGTCCTGGATAAATAATTCTTTCTGTTAGGCCTTTTTGTATATCAGTTGTGTTGTATTGAATTACATGTAAATAAATCAGACATATTTTGCATTAATTTGTGCAGTTAAATGGATTTTTACTTAAAATGAGTCTATTTCTTGCTCAGTATGATGTCATCAAGCTCTACAACTATTTTCTACCTGTGGAGACACATGAAGAGCATGGAGTAGAGCAGCAGATCCTCTTCATTTACCCCATTTGGAAATGGAAAGTTAAATACTTTGCACCATTATTTCATTTTACTTCAAATATTAATTTGGCTGTTGGCTAGCCTATAATCCCAGAAGCAGATAGTTCTTGCTTAGAAAAAACTCTGTAAAACTGCCCATGCATTAAATTAACCAAAATCTAAAAGTTCAAATGTCATACGTTTGTCCAGTTACGGTCAATCATGGATCATGGCTTATGATTCTTTAAATTAGTGGAACTGACAAGTTTTATTATTTAAATATAGGTTTTTAAAATACTATTTAAGAAGAAAACACCTACAGTCCTCTTGTTTTAACACATGCTTTCCTTTCCCAAAGTTGAGAACCCTGCTCTCAAGATTTTATAGACTTTCAATATTTCCCTTTAACAAGCTGCTGTTCAAATCAGCCACCCTGATACCTGTGCTGAATATGTCCTTAATCACCAGCCTTAATAACTATTGCTCTGCTGCCCCTCATACCTACTACAGTGAAAAAAGTGCACAGTCTCAGAGACCTGAGAGACGATCTCACCTGACCCTGAACATCTCCTCCTTGAAATCCCCAACAGTGCCTGGCTTCTCATGGATGCAGACCAAGAGATGGACTTTTCAGAATTTTTTTTTCTTCCTTGTTTCAATGACTAGCCTATACTGTTCAACACCTGATTGCTGCATATTTATAAATGGTTTTACATTGTATAGTTTACTGTATAGAGATTTGCATCATTCTAAAGATCTCTAATGGGTTGAATTTGGTATGACATTGTTATGTCAATGATGGGCATTTTTCTTTCAGAACATTTCTTTCAGAACACATTCTCTCCAATGAAAAACAAAGAAATAAACAAAAAAGAAAAACATGATATTGGCCAGTATCCATGGGTCTTCAAAGTTAGAACAGTATTTCCTAACATGCTTTGTGAGCTGCTGTACAGAAAATGACTATCACTAATTTTTAAATACAGTAGTAGACATTCATTTCAGAGGTCTTTTGAAAGCCTGTATTCTTGCAAATGGAACTTTCAACATGTCACAGACACGTATGAAGCAACATTGTCGTTAAATGAAGGTTTCTGGTCTGTATGAGGTACACAAATGATCATGCACAAGGTTTCTCTCTTTCTGGAGCCTCCTTGTGGTGAAAGCATTGGAGGAATTTCATCCTGTCCACCACCAGATAGTCACTTAAATGACTTCTTTATCTTCACAAGTCAAATGAATTTTAGAACATTTCAACATGTTTTATTTTTGACAGGTTGTTGAAGGGTTTTTTGAGGTAGTCAGATACAGTCATGTACTGGTGTGATATGGACACACACTGGAGAGCCATAATCAGAATCAGAATCAGAAAACTTTATTTATCCTGGAGGAAATTGTTTATGTGGTGACTACCACATCACACAGACACAGAGAGACACAAGACACCAAAGTAGTGTAAAATAAAAGTAAGATAAAATACAGTAATAAAATAAATAAAATAAGTGTAATATAAGTCTAAATAGAATCATACAGGCCAATGGTTCTCAAACAATTTCTCAGGGTCCACAGATGGAACATGTTACAGAGTAGAATATTGACATGTCCAGGAACCTTTTTGGTTTAATCCTACCAAACTGATTCATTTATTGCAGTGCTCGCATTAGGAATTTGTTCTTTTGGCTGTGAAAGCAAGTTCAGAAAAAGTCCTAGCATAATTCCTCACTTTGATTTAATTTGTTCTAGCACTGCCAGATTGTTCCAGTTCAGCTTAATCTTTTTCTGGTTATTATAACTATAACTAACTAGGTTCGAAGAAGTTTGAAAGTTTAGGTTCTATGTCTGAGTAGCTAAAATGTGGGTCAATCTCCTCAGCTAATGAAAATGGTTATTTTCAATACCCTGAATCCGTCGAGTATGATGGTGACTGGATCAAATAGTAATATTGCAAATGGAATAACAAAACAACTAACAAATACCTATAACAGATATAATAAAATTGTCACGGAGTGGCCGGTGAGAAAGGAGGCAAAGGAGGCACAAGCGCAGAGGGACATGTTGATAGATTCAGATTTATTTACAAAGACTCCCAGAAGGTGGATGAGCGATATGGGGATCGCAGAAGTAGATATTAGGTTTAAACATAAGAGAGATAAGCCTCACGAGTAGTATGTCTCCACAATGAACACCCAATGTGACCCACATTTAAACCCCTAGTGCACCAATGAGGATAGAGAGGTAATCAGGTCTATGATACATAACAGGTGCCCCTCTGCTCAGCTCAGTAATGAGTCCTACGTAGAGCAGATGGGCGTCAGCAGTCCCGGTCTCTGTCTCCCCCTACTGGTCTCGCCATGGAACTGTGACAAAAATAAGAGATTATTAGTGCAGGTCATTATGAAAAGTGGCTTGAAAATATGATGAATGTAATAAAATGAGATAGCAACAGGTGATGAGAGGATGACACTCACATTCAACAACATACAAATAAAAAACGATGAGTTATATTGCACAATCTGAATGAGAACATGACAAAGGCCGAAATAGATCACCTACATAACGAGGAAGAGTTATAGAGTCTTATTGCCACAGGTAGAAAGGATTTCCTGTGGCATTTGGTTCTGCATTTAGAGGCAATGTGTCTTTTGCTAAGTGTGCTCTGATGGCCCATCAAGGAGGCGTGCATGGGGTGAGAGGTTTGTCCATGATACTGAGAAGCTTTTTCACCTCCTCCAAGTTCCCTAGTCTGACACTCAGGACAGAACAAGCCTTTTTAATCGGCTTGTTCAGCCTGTTGGCATCAGCTGTCTTCACAGTCACTGCTCCAGCACACAGCTGCAAAAAACACCACACTCTCTACTACAGAGTGATAGAACATTGTAAGCATTGTCCTATACACATTGAAAGACCTGAACCTCCTCAGCAGGTAAAGCCGGATCTGCCCTTTCTTAAAGACAACTTTGATGTTCTTGGACGAGTTCAGTTTACTGTCAGTGTGTACCACCAAGTACTTGTAGTCCCCCACAGGAGTGGGAGGAGGAGCCTGTTTCCTAAAGTCCACAACCAGTTCCTTTGTCTTTGCGATGTTTAGCTGTACACGGATCAGTTCACACAACTCAACAAAGCTGTCCACCACACTCCTGTATTCATCCTCCTGTCCATCCCTGATACAGGCGACAATGGTAGAGTCATCTGAGAATTTCTGCAGGTGACATGACTGAGACCTGTACTGAAATCAGGCATGTAGAGGGTGAAGAGGAAGGGTGATACGACAGTCCTCTGCGGCGCCCCGTGCTGCTCAGGATGTTATCCAAGCGGCAGCTCTTCAGCCGGACATGCTGTGGTCGATTGGTTAGATAGTCTGTAATCCAAGCTACCAGTGGGGGCATCCACCTAAATTTCATGTTTTTATTCCCCAGAAGTGATGATCTAATTGAAGAGCAAATTTCCAAAACTAACTCAGTGCAAAAGCATTTTTTTTTCTGAAAATTGCAATAAGCAATTCTTACAGGAAATAATTTTTTAATTGAAATTTTACGATTACTTGTCAATGCCTGTTTTTAAAGTGCAACTCCTGCATATTTTAGTTTTAGATTTGTTTAAAAAATATAATGAAAACAATTTAAGTAAATCGATATTCAATGTCACAAAATTATGTAAAAGTTTAATATTTATATCATACTACATGACATTTATATCATATATATATATAGTGGTATGCAAAAGTTTGGGCACCCCTGATAATTTCATGATTTTTCTTTATAAATCATTGGTGGTTTGGATCAGCA
>JBBJLS010080604.1:0-25301 GCA_037577275.1 Bryconaethiops microstoma
GGATGTAACCCAGCGTCTGGTGATGTCTATGCATTCCAGACTTCAGGCTGTAATTGACTGCAAAGGATTTGCAACCAGGTATTAAAAAGTAAAAGTTTGATTTATGTCCCATTACTTTTGGTCCCTTAAAAAGTGGGAGGCACATATACAAACTACTGTAATTCCTACACCGTTCACCTGATTTGTATGTAAATAACCTCAAATTAAAGCTGAAAGTCTGCAGTTAAATCACATCTTGTTCGTTTCATTTCAAATCCATTGTGGTGGTGTATAGAGCCAAAAAGATTAGAATTGTGTCGGTGTCCCAATATTTATAGACCTGACTGTGTTTAGAAATGGTTCAGCTAACGTTAGTTATGATTTCTTTATAAAGAAAACATATGTGGCCTATGATAACCAGTGAAAAGTCCTAGGCTCTGTGTACGGTAGGAAAGATCTGTGGGATTAAAAACGTTTTATTTAAGGCTTTGAAAAAGCCCGTTGTGGAGTGTGGCCCACTAACCAGGTGCTGAACGATGTTAAATTGTTCCTTCCTGCTGAGCAATTATACACTAAGACACTAGGTGGTGACAGGCAAATGCTTTTCTGAATCGCAGTGTATTATTAGATGCTTTGACCTTTTGTTGTTTCATAGTTAGGGCTTGTGTTTGACCCTACACACCCACAGAGCCTCCGAAGTACGACACCGACCTAAGAGTGCTGGTTAGGATCTCTAATAGCACGCATTTTCCTGTTCCTGTCTTGGTTAGAGTGATTAAGATCTCACTTTAGGAATATTGCTCTTAAACAATTTTAAACACAGTCTTCAAACTTTTTAACATTGTTTTTATTTCACTCCCACCTTCACAGACCACCTTCTCTTAGCATAATTTTATCAATTTCCAATTTAAAATGCTTTATTGTTTTTTCATTTTAACATCCTTCTTTTACAAGCAAGACATTAATAGTAATTATAATGAAAAAATATCTTGGTTTGGTGATAATGTGGTTGACACCGTGAATGTTTTCGCATGTGAAGTTGCTTTCCTGTCTGCGTTCTGCCGGAGAAGGGAAAGAGCTGGTGTTTACATATGAAACTGAGGGGGTGATGATGTCACTGCGGCTGTACTGGTCGGACGGGTTCTTGAGTTTCAGCTGAGGCCTCTTTTCCTGCAGTGCTCGGAAGAGTGTTTCACGTAAAAGCCTTCCGTTCCAGTGCTGTCAAAACATACCAGCCTTCACGGTACAAAGGGCTTGGGCCACAATAAACAGGCTTCTTTTAGCGTGTACCAGAGATGTCTCATTCATACTCTACTCGAGAGTTAGGCCTCATAAAATTTCACCTGTGACTTTACTGGTCAGTTACCCCTAAAACTAGGGAGATATTATGGTCATTTAGGTCTTAAATTTAAGTACATAAATCCAATAATATTATATAAATTTAAGTACATAAATCCAGTATTATTTTCCTTCTTCGATAAATAATTTTTTTTAAATCGCGAATAATCGCATGGTTTTCTGCGTTTTGTCGCAATTAATGGCATTGTTATACGCAACATGTATCTTGTAAATCTCAACTTAAACATGAATGTAATGAAATTAAATATAAAACCAAAGCTATTTGCCCCTGCCAGGGCATTCACATTTTGTCTAGTTTGTTACAGAAACACAAGTTCCCCTCAGAGTCCAGAGCATGGGGGCGGAGGGGGGGTGCGGAACCATTATAACAGATGCAAAGAGGGACCAACTCCATATGAAAGTCTACGCATCTGAATGCAGTGTCATTAAAGTCCCTGTTGGGGTAACGTGTGTCAAGTGTCCCAATACTTTTGTCCATATAATGTAGACAAAAGTAATGGGATGCCTGACCCCCGCGAAAACCATCCGAAATGCAGAACTTTCAAAATAAAAGGATTTTTTTTTAAAAACTTGCGTTAACGCACAGTAAAATAATTGTCTGTGTTTAGTAAATGATGCATTAATGCAATGATAACACGTTAAATTGCCCAGACCTAATATATATATATATATATATATTCATTCATTCATGCATTCAACTGCATAATCATTACTAGGCGTGTAAACCTATCCTGGGGTCTATGGGTGTGAGGCAGGGACTCCCACCGCAGGGCATACATACACACATTCACTCACACACTCACAACGACAGTGAATTTAGAACATGTCTTTGGACTGTGGGAGAAACCGGACACCCCGGAGGATATATATGTATATGATTTATCTCATTTGTAAATAAATTAGGAATATAAAATGTATGGATTGTTTTCAGGTTAATAAAACAATAAAGGTGTGACCAAAATATACATGTTCACGGAACATGACTGTGCACACAGCAATAACTTTTACAATATCTCATCTTCTACTTGCACTGATGTTTTCTGGAGCATAGAATTTGCACTTGCCACACAATAACTATTTCCAAATATGTTTTGAACCCTGTTCATGCGCTGCATCAAACTTTTTTTTTTTTCCTTGATACTGGCCATTTAACTTATGAAACCCTGTTAATGCTCCCACCCAGCCTCCATGTGATGGCTGATGGCTGTGTAGTGATGAGAAACCAGGCTGTTAGCGAGGATAGTTGCATTTGTGATGTAAAGCTAACAGTATCAAATGTGTCACATTCGATGCTGTAGCTTCATATGTCAACTCTGTTTGAGCTGATCTGGGTGGGGAAACATGAAATTTGATGCTAGCCTTAAGGCTACATAAATGCTAAAGATTGATGTTGTCTGAGCTCAAATGAACAGTGTTTTTGTAACATTAAAACCTCAGGATCTGCCGCTGTGTTTGGAGGCGGCGTCGTATCAAACCAGCTCCCACAGATGAGACACTTTGGTTCACCTGGCTGTTTTTTGTCTTAAGCCAGACTGAACAGTACACTCCAAACAGTTTTTATTAAACACAGTAACCTGTTCAAAATGGTCACATGATTTAAAAAACAGAAAACAACGTGTTTCATCCATATTCCCAAACCCTTTAGGAGGAGGGAAATATTCCTCATACTTTACCTTAGCTGGCCTGTAATATGCCCGGAACACATGGGCTGTCTGGTCGAGAGGCCTTGTGGCTCACAGAAAGTTATTCCATTAAATGACTATGAATGTGTTGTGTGAAGCCTGCCTGCCTAAAACTAAACCCGTTCATGGTGGAGGGATACATGCAGGGCATCATGAGACAAAATAGCCCCCGAAGAAAACGAATTTGGTTCAGATTTGCTACTTTTTTTAACCATCACCAACTTTCCATATAAACACTAAGAAGGTATGTGTAGAAATGGGAGTCTCTACAATGAAAAAACCCTCTGATTCTCATAGTGGCTCCGCTGTCTATGGTTTTGCTATATACAGTGGCTTGCAAAAGTATCCGGCCCCCTTGGACTTTTCCACATTTTGTCACATTACAGCCACAAACATGAATCTATTTTATTGGAATTCCATGTGAAAGACCAATACAAAGTAGTGTACTATTGAGAAGTGGAACGAAAATCATACATGATTCCAAACATTTTTTACAAATAAATAACTGAAAAGTGGGGTGTGCGTAATTATTCAGCCCCCTGAGTCAATACTTTGTAGAACCTCCTTTTGCTGCAATTACAGCTGCCAGTCTTTTAGGGTATGTCTCTACCAGCTTTGCACATCTAGAGACTGATATTCTTGCCCATTCTTCTTTGCAAAACAGCTCCAGCTCAGTCAGATTAGATAAAACATTCACACAGCGACTGTCTCCCTCATCAGCTCCTCCATCTGTTTCTGTCACCGTCTGCAACCCTGTATTCAGCACCATGCGAGGTAAACTGGAGGTCTTGGCCATGACCCTTGGTATCATCGGCCTGGCGGGTGTCATTGCAATAACAGCACTACCCATGTGGAAAGTGACAGCCTTCATTGGCGCCAACCTTATTGTCATGGAGATGCAGTGGGAAGGGCTGTGGATGGTGTGCATTCGGCAAGCTGACATCAACATGCAGTGCAAGGTGTACGACTCACTGCTGGTCCTGCCGCCGGACGTCCAGACCGCCCGTGGCCTTGTGTGTGTCTCCATAATCCTCACCTTTCTGGCCATCCTCATTTCTGCCTGCGGGATTCGACGGACCACCTTCTTTCAAGGTAATGGCAAGGGCAAGAGGGTAACCCTAGTGGTGGGGGCATGTCTCTTCTTGGCATCGGCCTTGGCGACGCTCATCCCCGTGTGCTGGACCATGCACACCATTGTCCAAAACTTCTATAACCCCACCGTGATAGACTCCCAGAAGCGTGAGATCGGGCAAGCTCTCTATGTGGGCTACGCCACCGCGTTGGTGCTGCTGGTTGCTGGTGCAATTCTGATAGTTCGCTACAGGAAGGAGGAAGAGGAAGAAGAGGAGGAGCAAGGGGTCTTTGCTCCAGAGGAAGTGATGTCACTGAAGCGCACGCCCTCGGAATTTTACGAAATGAAGCAATACGTTTGACAAGATGTCCATCTTTCAGTCTTGAAAACTTCTCACCAATTTTTTTCATTTTTTTCTTTACACATTGTTTGACACCTACTGCCCTTCCATCCTTTGCCTTCCTTTGAAATGTTTCTGATGCTGGTTTACCAATTCTGATCAATTCTGAGGCCAAGTTACCAATTTCGGATGATCTACATAAACATACAGGCGTGATTGCGCCTGAGATGGATTTGATCGAGATTGAAACCTGATCACTTAAACCACTTCAGAAGGAGGTCTAAGATTCATTCTAGCCACATCATAGCAGTAAAAAAACATCTGTCTCTCTGAGACACATTCAACACCCAAAACCCAAAACAGCACTCCCTGCTGTTCTGCTCTTGGAGGAGACCGCCATCCTAACTGCCACCAGTTAATGCAGCATCACTGCTCTTTCAGTTTATCTCCTGATGTGAGTTTCTGAGTCTCGCTACAACACACTCCAATAAATTGCACTGGGTCATGATGGCAATGACACACCAGGATCATACTTGAAACATCCTCTTTTTGTAAACACGAGACTTTTGTTTAGAACAGAAAAATGAGGAGCAGCGCAGCTAACTGGTTGTTGTATATGAACTGACTTGCATATTTGTAGTGCTCGTGCTTCAGTCTGGCGGATCAGAGACGCATTTTAGGACGCATCTGGCTAAAATATGATCAGGACATGATTCAGGTCATGTAAAGTTAACAGGTGTAAACAGGGTCTAAGGCATTCTTTGGTCATTGCTGTGCAAATGTCACTCTGTCCTGAAGCAGGCTGGGCGGGGCTATTAAACATTTGTGTGACCCTTTTTTTCATTGTGTACATTTTAAACCTGTAAGCAGACACACACACACACACACACACTCACACACACACACACACACACACACACACACACACACACACACACACACTGCTGTTTCCCATCTGCCGACTGCTCTTCAATATTGAATGTTTTCTGAATCTACAGTATGACACCTGACCCTGTCATTAATACTGTGCCTGAAGGAGTGTAATAAACATTCTGTAATGGATTTACAGATAATTAGGTGTTTAGGGTGTGAAAGGAATTGTTCAGAGTGGGTTTTGTGTGAGACGCTAGGTTCTGGAGACACTGACAGAGTCAGAATTCTTCGCAGTGGTGGTGAATGGAACCAGTCATCTGCTACTAAAAGTTATTTCATGAAAAGGTTTTGAGTATTGAGAAGGTTTTGGTCCTAAAACTAAACTCATTCATAATGGAGGGGTACATGGTGGACATTGTCACGCAAAATAGTCCCAGAAGAAAACTGACGGGGTTCAGATTTGCCAATATTTTGCAATACTATTTCCATATATTCCTTCATGTCAACATTCCATATAAACACTCAGAAGACATGTCTAGCTTTACTGAGGGTCAATAGTAAAACGGATATACTGTTTTTGTGTTGGAGACTTCTGGTTTTGTTCACCACCAATGTAAAGAAAAATGAGTTGGTAAGTCTGAGGGGATTTTGAAAAGTCTGTGGAATTTATTTCTTAAAATTCCAAAAAAAAAATAGGCTCTGCTTCAAGATGTGTGTATTTATTAAAATACAGGATATAAATCCCACATAAAATAATCAGATGTTACATGTACTCCTGGCAAAGTGTATGTAAAAAATGCTAAATATCTTATATTGATTTTATTATTGTACTGATATTACAGTTTCATGTCATAGTGTCCTAACTGTGTGAATGGGTAACGTAAAGTAGAGGGGCATTTGGCAGACGCCCTTATCCAGAGTGACTTACAATCATTAGGTACTGGGACAGTCCCCCTGGAGCGACTGAGGGTAAATGGATTTGGTTTTCAAGTGTTAAAATATAAGAACATTATTTTGTTACAAATTATGTTCTTGTATTTGTTTTTTGCTTTCAGAAGTCAGCTGATAGGATGACAAACAATGACACAAGTTTCTGTCTTTGTTTGGACAGTTCAAGTGTGGCCGGTTTTTTCTCTGATGAGAAAAACCTGTCAGAGCACATAGTATCGAGGGCGCATCCTATCTTCAGCAGGAAAACCTCCTTGTCTGACTTTCTGGTTCTCATTTGAGAGTGAGCGAGAGAGAGAGTCTCTTCAGGAAACCCTTTGATTTGTTTCCCGCCTGTCCAAGCCATCAGCCACCATGTCTTACACGGCTGGCTCTTATGTGGCCAAGCCCTATGCAGACCCTTCTTACGTGGACAAGTCCTACATGGACAGTGCCTACACAGGCTATGATGAGCAGACGGCAAAGACGTTGGCCGAGGAGCAGCTGCTGAGGGAGAAGAAGAAGCGGAAGGAGGCCATGCACTGTGAGGTGGTGGCCATGGTCATCGCCTTCATTGGCCTGGTCGGCGTGGCAGCGGTGACAGGCCTACCCATGTGGAAGGTGACAGCTTTCATCCAGGAAAACATCATTGTCATGGAAACGCGCTGGGAAGGCCTGTGGATGAACTGCTACCGGCAAGCAAACATCCGGATGCAGTGTAAAGTGTACGACTCCCTGCTATACCTCCCAGCAGAGCTCCAGGCGGCCCGTGGTCTCATGTGCACTGCAGTGGCCCTCACCACCATCGGGTTCGTCATTGCAGCCGTGGGCATGCGCTGTACCCGACTGGTTGACTCCCGGCCCCGCGTCAAACATGTTGTCCTGGTGACTGGAGGCTGCCTCTTTCTGGCCGGCTGCCTGGCCACCATCATCCCCGTCTCCTGGACGGCTCATGTCATCATCCAGGACTTTTACAACCCACTGCTGCTGGACGCCCAACGCAGGGAACTAGGCGAGGCACTTTACATCGGCTGGGTCACCAGTGCCCTGCTCTTCATTGCCGGTGTGATCTTGTTGTGTCGACATGCTCCCCACACCCAGGAGGAGGAGAATCTCAACGCTGTGCTGTACAGAGCCACCAGCTCTGTTCCCAGCAACTACCCTTACAAACCTGGATATTCCTACCAGCCTGCCTACACCGCCTACCAGCCAGGCTATGGCTACCAGCCCGCTTACGTGCCCAGGCCTGGGACTGCAGCCTACAGCCAGGCTGCATACTGAGGTGGTCAGAGGACAGGACTTCAGTTTTTGGACTCTGATAAACCATACAGAGGTTTCCTGCTCATGTTGATTTTATGCTTTTGTACTTATGATATCTGTTCTATTAATTTACATATGCTACAAACAATTGGGGTTACCTAGCTTTAAAAAAATAATACAACACTTATATACACTTGTGTCAGTGCCACCTTGGGAATTACACTATAATTATGAATTTTGGGCCGAAAGCGTTTCTTTAAAACAGTCTAAATTCTCCAAAAGACCCTACTCTTCAGACCAAGGAGGACACTGTGATGAGCACATAGAGTGCTGAAGCTAAATACCCTTGGAGCATTTGCACACAACTGCTTTACTATCAACCAAACCTCTGGATCTTTACTTATTCTGTGGAAATTCAATCAAAGGGCAAGGCATACACTGTGTGAAAGCAGGAATATCGCCAGTCAAATTTTGTTTTTTGTTAAAGTGAAAGTAATTTGTTTTGCACAAATTTTAGAGCACAATTTCCATTCATTTGCTGAGTTTAAACACATTGGGGAAAAGGACTAAAATAGAAAAGGTGCTGTAACTTTTGCGCAAGCCACATTTTATATCAATATGTTAAAATTCAGCAAATAAAAAGCAATTGTTTATAATAAAAATAAAAAAAGGAAAGAAAAAATGCAAATAAAAATAAGCAAAGACAAACATACTCTGCCTAATGCTTGTTTATACCACAGGGCCAGCAGGATGTCTTTCTAATCTGATCACATTCTGTAAGAACTGTAGCAATAAAGGAAGGAGGAAAGGACTGGTGGTGCTTGTTGAACCTGTCCGTGTGGATTTTTGGAAGAAGGGGGGTGTTTGACAGCACTCACGGCTCAAATGTTCCCGGACACTGCAACCCTGTAGACACGCCTGCAATGCAAAGAGGAAAAAGGCCTAAACTCTCACGTACAAATTAGAAATGAGTTTCCCTAAATCACATATCTGAAAATAACAATTTCGGATGAGTAACATGACTGATATTTCAAAATCTCCACATTATTAAGTGTTTAGGACCTAAACAGAGTGATTCAGAGTGGGATTGTTGTGAAATGTTCCATTGTAGAGAAATTCACCAGGTCAGAACTGTTCACAGTGGTGGTAAATGGAACCAGACATCTGCCTCGAAAAGCTCCCTCACAGAAAGAATTCCATGAAATCTTTAGGAATGTGCTGCCTGACACCTGAGAGAAGCTTTTGGTGCTAAAACTAAACCCATTTATGTAAACCCATTTCATATAAACACTCACAAGATACAAGCAGCTTCAATTGTGGGTTTGGGGAGTAATTTGTCATCTAGCTTCATTCATCACCATTGTAAGATATCCTCTAAAAGTCTAAATCCTCTAAAATGAACCATTTCACACCAAACCCACTCTGAATGACTTTGTTTACTCTTATCTCAATTTCCATTTTAATAAACGAAATACTTGTTAGAATACACCATTTACTGCCCATTAAATGCATCAACCTAGCTTACATTCAACCAGTTTTAAAGGTCACCCTCGTGTGCTAGGTGATGTACCTAGTTTGCATTCAGCTAATCTCCATGATACACGGAAATATTTACAGCCATGTCATTCTACTGCCAGCACTCCTGGCAACACATCCCCAGGGACAACGTGTGTTTCTGTAAACCCAGGATTAATTAGTAACCAGATCTCAAAACTGATGTTGCAGATTTAACAACTTGTGTTATTACTGATGATAAAGAACAGGTTTAGTTACTTTCAAGGTAAATGATTACTTGTATATGCATCATGTGACATGTTACTGTTTGACTGCAACTTCAGGCTTTAGGGAGTGCTTGTGGTGTGTCTCCTAGGAACAGAGAGCCTGTATGTGTGTACGTTGGAGAGAGCATCCACTGGAGGCTGGAGAGTGGAGAATTGCCCTGCCTTAATTCCTGCCCCTCCTGCTGCTTTGCAGGCACAAACATCGTCACAGGAGGATACGATTTCATAGCAACCATTCTGAGATCCCACCCATCCTATTCTCCAGCTTAGAGGGAGGGAGTTGCAAAATTAGGTGCGTGGTTATTGACAGCTTGTCTGCTGGGATGCAGAAAATCTCTGGGTAGCTTAGCGGCAGTCCCTTCTCTTCTCAGGTGAGTCACCTTCTTCCCTGGATCCTTCTCAAATAGACAGGCATGAACTGGAAGAGCTGCTCTGCCACTGTTGTTTTCTAGCACTGAAATAAGGAATGATCTGGCAAAGCCTCGAGAACCAAGAGAAACATAATCTGACAATGGTTTAGGAAACAAGGCCAAGAGTAATCTGAAAAGCCTATAGGAACCAAAAGAGATCTGACAGGTCTTTGGTGTATCTTCTTCACAGCATCTCTTGAACACAGCAGAGCGAGTGGAGAGATGGCGAATGGGGCACTGGAGATCGCAGCTCTGTGCCTGACGCTACTTGGCCTGATCGGGGCAGCGGCCAGCACAGGGATGCCCATGTGGCGTGTGACTGCCTTCATTGGCGAGAACATCATTGTCATGGAGACACGCTATGAGGGTCTGTGGATGAACTGCTACCGGCAGGCCAACATCAGGATGCAGTGTAAAGTGTACGACTCCCTGCTGGCCCTGACGCCGGACCTCCAGGCGGCCCGAGGGCTCATGTGCTGCTCGGTTGCCCTAGCCGCCATTGGCCTCCTTGTGGCCATCATGGGGATGAAATGTACCGCCTGTATCCGTGACAATGACCGGGCCAAGCGCATGGTGCTGATTGTGTCCGGTTGCATGATCATCATGGGCTGCCTCTGTTGCCTCATTCCTGTCTCCTGGACGGCCCATGTGATCATACAAGACTTCTACAACCCTCTGCTGCTGGATGCCCAGCGCCGGGAGCTGGGTGAGGCACTCTACATCGGCTGGGTGTCTGCTGCCCTGCTTTTTGTGGGTGGATGCATATTCACCTGCTGCAATGGCTCCTTGGACAAGGAGTATGACCGGAAACCTTATGCTTACACCAGAAACGTGCCCTACGTGGCCTACCAGCCACAACCTATGTCCTTCCAGCCCAGACCAGCCGCTGCATCCTACAGTTACCCCTCTAGGGAGCCTTCCATTATCCAGCCCCCAATTGTCCAACCGTCCAGACAGCAGTCCTTCATTCAGCCTTCCAGACAGCAGTCCTTCATTCAGCCTTCCAGGCAGCAGTCTGTGCGCAGTGCTGTCGCCTATCTATAAAGGCTGACGTGGAGACAAAGATTACAGGTGAACAGGCTCTGGATGTCTAAACCATCCTTGTGTCTGCAACATGCCACTGTATGTGTGTTTGTGTTTGTTTGTGTCTTTTGGACAAAATGTACAGGTAACTGAGCTCAGTTAATTAATTGCAGCACTCTACTTATGTCTGGACATTCCTCCGTCTGATTTCAGATAAACCACTCACTAAAGAGTTTCTGGAGACTTCCAAAACACATGTACATATTCAGGATTTCTGTGTTTTCTGGCAGAACTGAGATTGCTTAAGCTTATTATTAGTTGTGTGTATGTCAGAGTCACATTTCAGAAGTCTAAATACTGTCAAGATTTTTTTTGAGAGTATCGCCTTCGCGACAAAATTTCCCATCTGTATTTTTGATGTTTATCCTTTTTTGCTTTCCTTTATGCTGAGTGATGAATTAACCAAATGAAGTGGTAAAAATGTTAAACATTTTGTTATATTAAATTTACCTTCCTAGAATTTTACCATTTTGGACGTACAATGTTTTGGCAGCATTGTGTGATGTTAGCACTGATCTCATTGCTGGACTATATGATGATAAATGTTTGTTTGATACAAAACAATGAAAGCTCTTTTCTTTGTGAAGAACGCATTTTGAAGGATGGATTGAGAAACAGCTTCATTCGCCGAGATCAGTGGCTTTGTGAATGTGGCTGTCTGAGTGATCTCTATGCCCTCCGGCTCCAGCTTTCTTAAACAGCAGGTGAAACATAAGCCAGTGTGCAATCATTGTCTAAAATTCTTTAAACAGACACACCCGTACTGCTGAAGAAACCTGACAACAGGAGAAAGAGAACATACTGCCTGTGGTTCCTGGTTGTATATATAGAAATGCATTGAAACGGCCTTCAGGTGGTCACTGAAACCGCATCCATCTCTATGTTAAGGTGGAGCAGACTTCACCAGACTTCACTGCATAAATAGTGTTGTATATAAAGGGTATACACAGACTAACAGACAAGCTAGAGGTGCCAAAAACAAGTCCGCTCCACCTTAATGACGAGCTGGATGTGATTAGAGCGGGTCCAGAGGATTTTTGTGGCTATATTTACAAAAAAGTTTTTTGACTATTGACCACTAGAGTTGGCAACGTTAGTCTCGGACTTCCAATTCTCGTAATTCCAATTTGGACTCTGAACATATCTTGGAAGTAAACTGCATGTAGGGGAGGTATAATACGGTGTGTATTTGATATTTTGCTGAACTGTTCCTGTAGGAAAAAGTTCTGATTGTGAAATTTATAATGAGAGAAGCTTATGATAACCTACAGAAATCTATTCTGGCTCTTTAATGTCATCTTCAATCAGAAGCAGCCAGAGTCCTATTGTGATGATTCCTGAATGGCACTAACTAACACTGAGACTTAGCCAGCACAGCCAGTGTTTGGGCTTCAGGAGACTAATTAGGCTTCAAAGTGTCCAGAATGTGCTGCTGTGTCCAACAAATGCACATGAGGACCGATAGAGTAGATGGGGCCAGACTCAATCCATATTCTATGCTGTAAAAAGAAACTGCAACCTGAGAAAATGGGTGAATAAGTCAGATATGGAAATCATCCAACCCACAATTTACATGTTTCTGACACAATGCAAATGGGACACTGAAAAATGATGCGTCCCGAAACTCTCACAATTGTGTGGCCAACTATTTTCTATAGAAAGAAATTAAATCCGCCTTACAAAGTGGCTAAAAGTCATTAGATACTCTTAACTGCTGCCAACAAGAAGTTTTTTTATTGATGGGGTGGGGTGAACAGACATGTAGGCTGCGTACCAAACAACACACTTTCATTCTTTACATGCTGTGCGACTGCATGCACTGCTAAAAGGCTCCCACCTGTACTATTGTTTCCATTCTATTTAGCGTGGTAGTAAGCGGCTTCTGATGTGGCTAATTTGATCATCCACCTTTCTGCCATTCATTTTAGAGCAGAGCCAGGTGTACCAACAGGGCATTTTTGGCAAGGCTAAAATAGTTAAGGTTTTTCCAAAATCGCTGGATTTTTCACTTGTTAGAAAGGGAGTTTAAAAAGTTTTCAAATCTAGTGACACAGTTGCCAATTTGGCAACAGTTAGTGCCTCCAGTGTCCTTAATTAAAAAGCTGCACAAATACTGCTAGTGAACAATGAGCAAATACTGCTAGTTGATGATTATTATATATAACCTATGTCATTAAATTCCAATGGAGTCTTGCTAGCCTTTGCCAGCCAAGGTGTGGGTTCATCATCTGACAGATCGCGCTCAGAAGATTGCACATATGGGTTTTGAGCACATGAATGGTCAACAAAGTCATAATTACTAGTGGGAAACTCAAACTCAAAACACAAGCACTGAAGCAATGTTAATGATTCCAATTTTATCCATATTTTGATAATAATAACGGTTTTGACAGGTCGTCCATTTTTTTTGTGGTAGATTTTACGGCCACGGACTTGATGTGTGACATACAACTGTACAAACAATTTCTAAATCTGGAAGTAGGATCTTATCAGCACGAACAGGCTTACAGTAGGTGGCTCCATGAAGAAGCCTCAAACAACAACGAAGTGACACAGCAGTATTTGAGCCATACCTGCAGACCCTCTAGTGGCAGGTACCGGCACTGTAGCTCATCGTTCCAAAGAATTGACTGCACAAAACTGAACAAGGAGTGTAGGTATGGATGGGGGGGAGAGTAAATCTTTGCGTGTGTTTTTGTAGCCCACATAAAAAGGCAACAACAAACACAGTTTCAGCAGAAGCCCTCATTCTGCTGAACCAACCCGAAAAGAGCAGAACACTTCCCACAACAGAGAGTCAGCACCCTTTCCAGCACGTCACATTCAGGTAGATACACAGGATTCCTTCTCTAGTCTTGCGCAGATATCGATGAGATGACTTTAATTTTGGGATTATGCTCGTCAATCCAGCTTCCCTCTGGATGTTCTGGACCTAAATGTTTGGCTGCAGCTGGAAAGGGCTTCAGATTTTTAGGATAAGTGATACGTCCTTGGCTTTTCCCCAGGAGTCTGAGTGGTACCCAGTAGATTCCTCTTGTTACTGTTACTGGATAACCATTGCATTGGAGTAACTTTAAACTGGGCTGTGACCTTTCTCAGAGTTTGCACAGGCGTTGGTCCATGTTCGAGTGTCTGTGTGAACAATGGTTGCGGCCTGTGAGCTCATCGCTCAGTTACTGGGCTTCATTGGACTGGTCGGCGTGGCAGCGGTGACGGGCCTCCCCATGTGGAAGGTGACTGCCTTCATTCAGGAAAACATCATTGTCATGGAGACGCGCTGGGAGGGCCTGTGGATGAACTGTTATCGGCAGGCAAACATCCGGATGCAGTGTAAAGTATATGACTCCCTGCTATACCTCCCGCCGGAACTCCAGGCGGCCCGTGGTCTCATGTGCGCTGCTGTGGCTTTGAGTGCTGTGGGCCTGCTTGTATCCCTGCCGGGCCTTCGTAGCACGACCTGCCTCCTGGACCAACCACGCATCAAAGGCCTCATCATCTCGGTTGCTGGGGCGATGCAGATCATGGCCGCCCTCTGTGTCTTCATCCCTGTGTCCTGGACGGCTCACGTCATTATCCAGGACTTTTACAACCCACTGCTGCTGGACGCCCAGCGCAGGGAACTGGGTGAGGCACTCTATATCGGCTGGGTTGCGGGAGCCTTCCTCTTCGGCTCTGGGGTCGTTTTCCTCTCTTGCCAGCCTACCTCAGAACACCTTTATGGAACCAACAGCTCAGCCTTGTCCCGTTTCCATCTTTTGCCACCCACTCCCAGCACAATCAGCTCCTCGCCCTACCGGCCGCCTATACCCAGCCACAACCTGTACCCTCAGCAGTTTTCACCTTCCACCTACAGCACTGTGGCTATGACCCCATATGGCCAGCGTGTACTTGATAACGACCAGCTTGTTGCGCATAGCATTCCCAACTTGGTGGCCAACAACCCGCAGCACCCATCCATACATGGCTCAGGCAGACTCTCCACACCAAGGAACTCCGCCCACCACAGCCTGGATGCTGTACCCCCACTTCCCGGGCAAAACAGGAAAACCTACAGACAGTCTGCCCTGCACACACCAGTTCTATATGGATATGGCTACTCCAGGAGCCAGTCCTACCGCAACCCCGCAATGTACATATGAGTACATTTTCATTAAACAACCATTCATCCTCCTAGTTCCTAATAGCATTTTAAAGTGTAAATTTTACTGATTTTACAAAATTTCTATTGAATTAAGTTGTTGAAATGTCAAAAGGAATTCTGAGTGGGTTTGAAACGGTTCTTTTGAGACTAATGTTTCTTTACAGCAGTGGTGAATGGAACACAGAAGAATGCTGATTATGGTAATATAGTAGAAAATCTGAACTAAATCACTTTCTTTTGAGAATAGTTTGTCTCACAATGCCCTAAATGTGTCCCTTAACCATGGATGAGTTTAGTTTTAGGACCAAAATCTTCTCAAAACTTTTAGAGGCAGACGTCTGGTTCCATTCACCACCACTGTGAACATTTCTGACTCGGCGAGTTTCTCTAGAATGGAGTTTCTTTTAATGTCTTTCTTAGAAGACTTGGTGGAATTCCCCTTTAACTCTTTGACATTCTTCTTCTTACATTTTGTCTCTTCTTTTTTGGCTTGTAACTTGAAACAAGTGGAGGAACTGTGTGGAAAGTGCATATTTGTGCTGATATACACAGTATTTGTGCACAGTGTATTTTATAGTGATTTAAAAAAAAGTGTTTTTAGTCTAGGCTTAATCTGGGTGTGAGAAAATTACTCTAAAAAGAATTAAACTGTTTTAAACTTTGTGCCATGTTTGTGTCAGTTCCTGACTTCAAGACAAATGTGGAAAAAGTCAGCAGTGCAGATTTAAACCTGTCAATACTTAATGTGAATGTAATTCTTCATTTAACCATATTAACAATTAATGTAATGGTATTAATTTAATTTATATACTGAAGTAAGATAAACTTAAACAACTCTGCTTGGCCCCCTTCAGTCTTGACCTGATCTTGCCTAGTTATAGTCTTGAACGAGACAGAGACTAACTAGACCACAGCCCTGACATGCTGTATAATGACTGTTTTGTACTAATCTTTCAGTAAAACCCTGCACTAAAAATCCAGCAGGCTTACTTTCAGCCATTTAAAGGGAAACTTCACCCGAATTTTCGAAATACCCACATGACTATTTTGAAACAAATTCACATGGAGAGAGGGTGTATGCCACAAAAAGAGATTTATATATACAAGTGCCCAGGCCCTGCCTTCAAAAAGGGATACTGGAAAGAGTTTCTAAAAGAGATGTAAATAACTGGTTCAGACTGATTATATCCGTTATTCATTACTGTCTTGAGACACACCACATTTCTTTCTATGTGATCTAAGAGGGTTCTGGTAGATGCACTGCGGGCTGTGCTTCACTTTCTCCAGCAATAAAGCATGTTTTTAGACGTATCTTGAATTTTATTTTACCAGTAACATTTGAACTTTTGACTGGAAGGACTAATATAGTCAGCGGACTATTAAAAGCCATGCCCCCATACAGCACAACTCAAGAAAGCCTTTGCTGTAGAAACTGCATCACACTTCTTCAGAGAATCACACTGCTGTCTCCCTCCTGTGTAAAGTTGATAGTGATAACACTGGGCCTCAGGGCCTCCGCTGAATGTTTCTGGAGAGTTTGTTTCCTCTCAGCAAAAGACATACAAAAACACATCATTTAAGAGGCACTGGATCCAGCAACTGTCTGCAAGTGTCCATCTGTGCCTGAGGGCGGCTGTCCTGTTAGCTGAAAACTCAAATTTACATTTACAGCATTTATCAGACGCTTAAAGCGACTACCATTCCCTAACTACAGGTGACAGTCTCCCTGGAGCAACTGGGGCTTAAGGGTCTCACTCAGGAACCCAGTGGTGGTGCTGAAAGTAGGATTGAAACCCATGATCTCTTGATCCAGAGGCAAGTATCCTACCCACTAGGCTTCACCACCACTCCAATGCTGTATATGCTCACCCAGGCAGTCTTTATAGCAGACATAAAGCGCCACTCAGGCAGTAATTAGAACCAAAATTAGAATCAGAAAACTTTACTGATCCTGGAGGAAACTGCTTATGTTACAACAGCACAGGCACACAGAGACAAGAGCAATATAACATCTAAAGTCTAAATAAATCTAATGAAAAATCAGTAGAAAAAAAACTTCAGTATGAAAATTGCAGTGAACACCTGTATTAAAACTCACCTGCATAGCTGTAATGTAATTTACATTTTTTCGGAGTGTTATTTACCTGTCACTGGGTGTTTCTATTATTTTGGCCACCCCCCGTTGGTAATTGAGGCCTGGATCATGTCTGAGGTGTAATGATGTAACTCTACCATGAGAGGACGCCAGATGATGCAGGTGAGTCAGGTCTGGTTTGTTGACATCTGTTAATCTGATGAATGCAGTTCACTTTAACCACGTGGTGAACGGTCAAACACTGATCATTCACTAATTAAACCAATTAAATCGTTAATAATGCACTCCGTGGAGCAAAGGGACATGTTCATAAACACATTTGCTGCTGTTTTAATGCAGTGTAATGAGAATCGATTATCGCAGTGAACACCTGCATTAGTGAGAAGGGTAAACAGCAAAACACTGTCTCTTTCTCTCTCACGCCTTTCATTTTTCTCCCTTTTTCTCTCTCTCTTTCCCATCTCTCTCTCTCTCTCTCTTTCTCTTTCTTTTACTGTCTTTCTTTCTCTTGCTCTCTCCTACTTTTACTCTCTTCTCTTTCTCTGTCTCTCTCATTTACTCATTTTTCTCTTTGCCTCTCTCTCTAACTCCCCACTCTTTCTCCTCCTTCTTCCTGTCTTTTACTCTCTTAGTTTCCAACCATTCTCTCTCTCCCTCTCTCTCTCTCTCTCACTCACTCACTCTCTCTCTCTCTCTCTCTGTCTCTTTCTCTAATCTGTAGATTAAGATCTATCTCCTGCTTTAATCATTTCCTCGTGTTCTGGAGTCGGCGTGCGATTCTGCTGCCAGATTTTTCTGTTAATCTTGCGCGCGAGTCCCCGAGTGTGTCTGCGCGCGGATCAGGCGGAGCGAGCCCGAAGAGGAGCAGAGAGTGAAGGAGAGTGAAGGAGAGTGGAAAGTGGTAAAGAAGAGTGAAGGAGAGTGAAGGACAGTAAAGAAAGGTAAAGAAGAGTGAAGGAGAGTGAATGACGGGGACCCCACGCGCTAGGCGGATATGATCCGTGCGGGACGCGGCGCGTGCGGGCGCGGGGAGGTCTCCGGGCTGCAGGAGCGGAGCCGCGCGAGCACGTGTTCGCCGCAGCGATGAGGGACCGCGAGGTCCGGCGCGCTGAAGGAGACCCGGGATCACTTTGAAGAGCTATGGCCAGAATCATTCTAGTGCTGTGGCTCGTGACGGAGCTCCGCGCGAGCGCCCAGCAAGTCCTGCGCATCGGTACGTTCTGACCAGTCTAGAACCGAGCAGTCTTAGAACTGTCTAGAACTGAGCAGTGTTAGGTTTAGTGTAGTCTAGAACTGAGCAGTGTTAGGACAGTCTAGAACTGAGTGGTGTTAGGACAGACTAGAACTGAGCAGTGTTAGTTTTAGTGTAGTCTAGAACTGAGCAGTGTTAGGACAGTCTAGAACTGAGCCGTGTTAGGACAGTCTAGAACTGAGCCGTGTTAGGACAGTCTAGAACTAAGCAGTGTTAGGACAATCTAGAACTAAGCAGTGTTAGGGCAGTCTAGAACTGAGCAGTGTTAGTTTTAGTGTAGTCTAGAACTGAGCAGTGTTAGGGCAGTCTAAACTAAGCAGTGTTGGGCAGTCTAGAACTGAGCGGTGTTAGGACAGTCTAGAACTGAGCAGGGTTAATGCAGTCTTAGCATTGACCAGTGTAATTTTAGTCTAGTCTAGAAGTGACAGGGGTTAGTTTTCGTATAGTCCAGAACTGACCGGTTGTTGTAATCTATAATTGACAAATATTTTTAGTATAGTCTAGAACTGTATAGTGTTGTATAGTGACCGGTATTATTTTTAGTGTAGTCTAGAATAGACTAGAACTGACCAGTGTTAGTACAGTCTAGCACTGTACAGTGATAATGTAGTCTAGAGCTGACTAGGATTAGTTGTAGTGCACGCTAGAACTGACAAGTGTGTGTTTTTGTATGGCCTAGAACTGGACAGTGGTAGTTTTAGCCTAGAAGTGACCAGAGCTAGTTTTAGTGTAATCTAGAACTGAAGTGTTGCTTTTAGTATAGTCTTAAATTGTAAGTGTGGTTTAAAACTGAGCAGTGTTAATTTTAGTGCAGACTAGAACTGCTCAGAACTGACCACTCTTGTTAGTGCAGCCTAGAACTGACCAATGTAAGTTTTAGTGCAATCTAAAACAGTCCAGTGTTAGTTTAGTCTAGAACTGGCTGTGTTAGGGCAGTATAGAACAGACCAAAACTGATCGGTGCTGGTGTAGTCTACAACTGAGCAGAGTTAATTCAGGGTAGACTGGATAAGTGTAAGTTTTAGTGCAGTCTAGAACTGACCAGTGTTTCTTTAGTCTAGAACTGACCAGAATTGACCAGTAGTCTAGGACTGACCATTTCACAAAATAATAAAACGTCTCTAAACAAAAACATATAAAAGAAACTAATTAAATAATTGTAAACTATAATCTTTAAATGTTAGACTGGTTGACTCCGTTTTCCTTTTTCTCAGTGACACTGACATGCAGTGATGACATTCTGTGATGGTACTTTAGGAAAATACTTGTATATATTTGATTTGTTTGTATTGTTTTGTGTGTTTCTCTTATGATATCCAGTACCTGACTGTTAACTGCAGTGTGTGTCATGTACTGGGAGGTTTAAAATGGATAAATGCATATTTTAAACAGTACTTATGCTCACTTTGTTGAAGCAGTGTGTGGGTTTTATTCATTTAATGTTTTAAACATTGCCTGATGTCGTGATTTTAGTGGAGGTCAGTTTTGATTTTTATGTCCTAATGATAAACTGACCCTAGACCGGCATTGTTTATTTGTTCACTGGGGAACGACTGTAATGTGTTTTTAGTGCGTGAATGCAGAGACAGAAGCTTGAGTTCATTTCCACAGTGCCTGTAGTTACAGCGAGGCTGTTGATTTTATTCCGGGTGAAATAATGAGGTCTGTAAATTTCGTGTGCTACTCGTCCTCGGGGCAGAATGTCTGACCTCCACAATCTAATCTTGAATGTGGGTTGGTCACTAATCTAGGCCAAACTCTGTGGACTTATCTAAAGGCGGAGAATATGGCTTATTGACGGTGGAACCGGGACGACCATTGCTGCTGGACTTAAGAAGCGTGCAGTAATCTATCCTTCACACTGTTAATCTGCCCAAATCATCTCTGTCCAGCTGAGGTCACCTAATCTGGGTGGTTTTGTTCAGAAATGCCTGCTGAAGATTTAATCTCGCCCATATGCTGCTTTCACTCTACTGACCCTTCAGAATAGCCCCCCCCCCAGACCCCCAGACTGGTAATAATGACCCACTCTCTCTCTCTCTGTCTCGATCTCGTCTTTCTCTCTTTTCTCCCTTTCTCTCTCTCTCCTCTCATTTATCTCTTCCTCTCCTTCAATTTCGTTTCTGTCTTTTTCCCTCTTCCTTTCTTTTTTCTTTCTCTGTCTTTGTCTCCCATTCTTACTCTCTTCTGTCTTTGTGTCTCTTTCTCCTCTGCGCGGCTATCCCTCTGTTTCTTTTTACACCTCTCGATCAGTCGAGCGAAAGATTTTAGTTGAGCAAAAGATTCAAATCACACACCCAGTAGGCCGCCAATTTAGTCAGTTTAGTCATTTAAAAATTTTCTTTAATTTTGGCACTGGAGCTATGGAGCTAACATAGCTACCAAGTAACAAAGTGTTAAAGAGAGAGAGAGCGAAAGGGAGAGCATGGGGTCAGCAGAGTCTGGCGGGAGGCGAAGTGGGCGGAGCTACATGTGTTTGTGTTATTGTGCTTGTTATACATACTCAAGTATAGACCTGGATCCTGTTGAAGAACTGTGTGTGAGTGTGTGTGAGTGTGTGTGTGTGTGTGTGTGTGTGTGTGTGTGTGTATGTGTGTGTGTGTATGTCATAGCAGGTTTTTAGAGTCGTGTGTGAATGGACTTGCTGAACAGTGACATCATTGTCCACTAGTCCTTTACATGCACCCCCGCATAGCAGTGAATACGCTTCCACAGGACTGTCTCTTTCTCTCTTTCCCTCTCTCTCTCTCGCTCTCTCTCTCTGTATTTCTCTCTCAGGGGCAGCACCAAACCTGCATCAGGGGAGTTTAAACCCCTCCAGAAGTCAAACTCCGCTACCCACTGCTGCTCTAAAATTCATGACAGTCATTTAAATGATTTTTAACATAAAGTATATTTGCGACATATTCACAAATAAACCCCCAGCACCCCCCAGGTCCAGTCTTAGCTGCCCGTATTATGCATCCCATTTAAATGCCCAGTGGCCCCCTTGAAAAGAACTAGTTAAGCAATATGGGCATAATTCAGGAAAACAGGCTTTTGATGTGATGTTTGTGTGTTCTTCCTGTCCAGCTGCTTATAGGTCCTGTTGAGTTTATCCAGTTTATTTTCTCAAGATGCCGAGACGTTGATGGTGCCTTCAGGGCCCTCAGAAGTAATATTTGAGGCATTTGTTTACGTTAACACTCAATGGATGTGGCGAGTTCAGCTCCAGAATGGTTTACCCCAATGTCAGAATCAGAGATATGAGGTGGATAAATCAGCGGATGGATGACATTTATAGCATTATGGGTCACGTCTAGGACTACGATTTAATGTCATTAATGCGGCGTCTGTCCGGGCACCAAGTGTTAGTAATGGGGCTGTAAGAATATTGGGTTGGTTGTCACAGTTTTCCCTCAGGCTCCTGCGTCTCCCAGACCAAATAACCCATATCAGCCAAACTTATTTACAACAGGAGTTCAGGTGGAGTTCACAAAACGCTGCTTTTCGTCATGTTTTAACGTTGAAACAATTTGTGTATATGATTAAAGAATATAAAGTCAAAAATCAATTAAAATCTTAAGTCATATAGAATCTGCGCCCGATGCACTGGAAAGGAAGGAGCTTCTTGTTGCTGAACCTAAAATGGAACATCACAAAGATTTGTGATGTTAAACCTGTAATGAATAACTCCACCAAAGCTCAGTATTTAAAGAGCATTTCATATGAACAGAAACGGAAATATAATTTATTTATTTATATTTTATGATATATGATTCTATGACATCACTATAACTGTCACCAGTCCAAACACAACTAGTTATATGCGTTTATGACAACAGAAATCGGATGCATAATACGTTACAAAGTTACATACAGAGCCTCAGATGTTCCTCAGACCTTCTTCCGGGTCCTCTGGCTGGAACCGTGTCACAAATTTAGAGCATGCTAACCTCATTAACACACTCGCCGAGACCAAATTAGTCCGTTTGAAATATTCACAGGACAACATTTAAAAGAAATAAATCATCTTCACACTAATAAAACCTTGTGCTATCGTTCCTCTGCTGTACGACACGGCGAATTGGAGCCTTTTATTAAGGTGTGCAGTACTGTGGGCTTCATGTAGGTGGGTGTGTGGACTCACCTTACAGTGTACAGGCAATAATCTAGCATGGTTAAAGACGTAAAAGCTTTATTTTAACCAAACTTAGTGAAGTTAAACACAAATACATGTCATTAGACCAAGGTATTTGGACTTCAAGTGAAAGACCCCCCCTGTAGCTGGTGTCCAACCACATAAATGAGTTTTGGCTAGCATGCTACATGCCTCCCATCGCACAGAAAGCCCAGGGCTGGCTTTGCTCCTCAGCTGCATAAAAAATGAACTTCCTGGAACTGGAAATTGCAAAAAATAATTATTGGCCACACATCTGACTGCACTTCATAAATATTTCCTCACAGACCTCAAAATGAAAGTAGTTCAGGTGTGTGCATGCGCACATACTCTGTATGTGTGTGGCATGTACTCACCCATATCTTAGACATCTTCCTTTCCTAAACGTATCAGCTTCTTACTGAGACGCTGGTCCTTCTGATGCCTCACCATCAGACGAAAAACACTGTGCAGCTAACAAACCTGCAGAGAATGGGACGTCTGTTTATTTTTGTGATTAGATGATTACCGATGGAGGTAAAACCACCATGAGGGGTTCTGATTGGTCCTAGGTGGGGTGTATACCACCATGGAGTGTTATAGTTGGTCCTAGATAGAGCTAATACCACTCTGAAGTGTTTTGACTGACTTCTTGTAAAGATATCCATATTAGAAGAATTAGAAGAATACTTCTATGAAGTTTTTTAAGGGTTAGGGATACACCAACGTAAAATCTGTGAGTAGTTTATGATAACATAATTAACATCTTGTTGGAGCTAATACAAAAAACAATAAAGTATCAAATAACTTATATACCAATAAAATATGCTGCCATTATATTGTGGACCCCTTGTTTTGATTGGTCAGACTTAGTCCCACTGGATTATTCCCACAGAGAGTTGTGATTTTTTTCTGTGAAGGTTACACTGGGTGGTGAAGGCCTCGTCAGCAGTGTTTACTAGCCGGGAGCATCTTTTTGAAACAGCCCACTGAGAGACTATGTAGACATCACAGCTTCTCTTCACTCTAACTGTGCTGGTCAGCACAGTGGGGGACTAAAGAAAAGGGTTGTTGACAATCAGCATCCTGACGAGACCTCCTTTCTCTCCCCTTACACCCCTGTCCTCTTAAATCACTCACACCCCCCTCAAAGTGTTCCACAAATCGACGCCTTCACAGAATACTGAATGAGCTGCCGCTGCTCCAGGGATGATTGATTCAGGAACAGGTGGTAAATCAGCGGGCAGTGTAGAGAAACGTGGTGGCTGATTTGCTGGAAAAAAAGTTTGATGTGATAAACAGTCAGATGCAGACTGAAGCGCAGTAAATCTAGTTTAAAATGTCCAAATGTTTGTGGACTTTGATGACCTTATCCTCCAGTGTTTCTTCTGGCATAAATTGGGGACATTTATTCCTTCTTTGCTACAGCCTCTACTGTTCTGAGAAGGCTAGGTTTCAGTACATTACTGTGGAGATTTGCTTGCAGCCCAAGAGCGCTACTGAGGTCTGGTACTGATGTTGGAACATTGCTCTTAGGATTTGAGTGCATTTAGCCCTGAAAGCATTGGTGAGGTCATGTACTGATGCTGGAGAACTAGTTCTGGATCACATCACTCCAAAGAACTCCACAGCTCAATGCTGGGGGGCTTTATACCTCTCTAGGCCACAGGCATGGTGACCGTAAGTTCAAGCGCAGGTGATCCAGAGCCTGTTTTATTGATCAGTGCTTTTCTGTGGAAAAAAGAAGGTGCCTTTGCTTAGTGATCTGGATATTGGTGAATTGTATATGGGGATGATGTAACAAAGAGAAGATGAAGTCATGGCAGGTCTTCAGATATTGGTTATGTTAACTGAAGAAATGGCCACAGTGATCCTCTTGTCGTAGAGAGCTCTTTGGTTTGAGGTCTGTATTTTTGTGTTCTATTTTTACAAAGTGTGTGCAGTTTTTCTAGGCTGATTATTGTGTGCGGTCATTGTAAAGTGGATTACTGGGAGACAGGAGACAAATGAGATCATGATTGTCACAGAAAATCTGTGATCAGTCATGTCCTGGCATGCTTTAAAAACAATCAGTGTGCCGTGGTATCTGGAGGGACAGCTGAACCCCTGATTTAATCCAACACCTGAGTGGCCCTGTCTGCTCTACGGTACATTTCTGGACCGTAACAGTTTCTTGTGTGATGTCTGGAAAACTTTGGAGATGTGACTCTGACAGGACCACTGTTGAATGTGGTGTAAAATTCTAAAGGGAGAAATGGATATTTAATGAAAAATATTAATATAAGAAAAGATTTTTTCAGTTCACGTATTTATTTTAAGCCGGGGTGCCCGTAGTGTAGGGTCCCAGGACCCTATGTAGATTTAATCCAATTTGCATAAAGATGTATTTGCATAGTGCATGTGGGCCTTACACCCTACTTGCGTACCTCCTTGAACATGACTTTACCTCTGTAATTCAATATCTCACACAGACATGCTAAAATCAACACAGAATTTAGAACTTTGCTTTTAGACTAGTAGCTAATAGCTAATGATAAAAACAACTTAGGTCTCAGGTAGGAGGTAGCGGACTAGCAGCAGTAGTTAACGGCTAGGGCTAGTAAAAGCAAAGACAAGCTAAAACTGTAGCTACTAAGAAGGCAGAAATGAGTAAGACAAAGGCAAGACAATGGCCTAAGGCCACACTAAGGGTAAAGGCTCATCTAGGTGTAAATAAAGAGGTAAATATGGACTACCAGCAGAGCAAGAGCACAGTGTCAGTGCAGTGAGAGCAGCTGAGGAGGGTGGGGTATAAATACAGTCTGGGATGAGGAGAACAAGCCACAGGACAAGTGAAAGTGAAAGTGAAAGTGAAAGTGACCATTCTGTCATACTAGAACACACCACAGCACACAGTGTGAACAGCACGA
>JBBJLS010080677.1:0-25277 GCA_037577275.1 Bryconaethiops microstoma
CTCTTTGGTCTTGCCCATGGTGGTGGAGAGGTTGGAATGGAAGAAACTGATTCTGTGGACAGGTGTGCTTTATACACGTAACGAGTTGTGATCAGGAATATCTGTAATTGATAGATTGACTGTAATCTGTGTGCAACACGGGCACACAGCCAGTCTGTGGGAGTCAGAAGTCTGGCTGGGTTGTAGGGGATCAAATACTTATTTCACTAAGTGACATGCAAATCAATTTATAACTTTTATGTAACATGTTTTTCTCGATTTCTGGTTGATATTCTGTCTCTCTCCATAAAAATTAAACTACCTCATAAATTAGAGACTGTTCATTTTTTGTAAGTCAGCAAACTTACAAATTCAGTAGGGGATCAAATAATTATTTTCCCCACTATAGTTAGATACCAGGAGACACCAGGATAATAATAATATTCAAGAATATGTAGATTGGTAGATCGGTAGTATCGGTAGATATCCAAATACATGTACCGGAACTGGACTGGAACTGAAAAAAGTGGATCCATGCATTTCTAAGGACAAGTGAAATGAGAAAGCTCCAGTGATACCGCTACCCAATATTTGTATGGATTTAAGGGCATTCACAAAAACCACTTACTAACTCACACACTAAACATCACTAATTCACCAGTTCATGTTTATTCAGGCAAGACAAACTGGGAAAAAAAACTGGTTTTACAGAGACTAAAGATTAAACCAGCCAATCCAGTTCAAATAATCATTTATTTCAATGTTTAACAGGTTGTATCCGCTTCAGAAAGCAGGTTTTAAACAGCAGTTTCCATGTTCTTTTGTTGTATCCGATTATAAAGTTCAAGGTCATATTATCTGTGTTTTTGTGAATGTAAAATATTAAAACAAAGTCATCACCACAATCACAGCGATATGCCTGCCCTCCCTTTTTCCTGTATTCTAAGCCACATAGTGAACATATGGTAATGGAGTAAGGGACACATTTAATGACTAAATACCAGGTGTAAATGTGATCCACTCATCCTGACAGAGAAAAAGTAAGTCCAGGGTATTTAAGTAATATTTATGGATAAACTACAGATGTAGTGAACAATGTTTACTATGAAACTGCACATTTCAGATGGAAGACGATTCTCTGTTCAAAATACTTCTGATGCTGTCAAACAGTTGGTGTTCATAAACAACATATTTATAGGTCAACATTCAGTGCAGGGAGAAAGACAGTTCCCAGTTTTAAAACTGTTAAGGTGTACTGAAAGTCGTAACTGTCAGGTTTGGTGAGTGTGTTTAAGGAGGGGAACTAACAGACTCTGCTCAACACTAGGATTGTTCACAGCTGTGACAGGAACCAGATGTCTGAAGTTTTAAACGCCTCCACAGTTAAAGTTATTACAATGTATGGTCACAAATACATCATTATACTGTTCTGGTTCTGACACAAAATGTACTTACTATGCAGAAAGTTAAGGGAAAAAATTGGGTGGAATTCCCCTTTAAGGCAGTTTGGTGGTTTAATTCATGAACCCTGTTGTAGAAGAGTGATCTACTTTCATACCGAGTGGTGCTGGAGGGCAGGTGTTCAGCACAGATTGGTGATTTTCCTGCTTAAACACACCAGGTTCAATTCACATGTTAACTGTCAGGTTTGGTAAGTGTGTTTAAGGAGGGGGACTACCAAACTGTGCTCAACACCAGGAGTGTTCACAGCGGTGACAAGAACCAAATGTCTTAAGTCAAAGTTATTACATTAAATGGTTATAAATACTTGGCTGATACCTGATGACATTGCACTGTTCTGAGATAAGGGTTTTGAGCCAAAATGTACTTATGCAGAAAGAAAAGAAACAAATTCCCCATTAAGGCAGTTTGGTGGTTTCATTCATGAAAGAGTGATGTACTCACAGGCGATGTACGCGATGAGAGCCAGGGCGACAAGGAGTTTCATGATTCTTCTGTTTATTATTGTTATCAACCAGGTCATCCGAATCATCATCCAGAAAATGCAGCATCGAAACTCGAAGCAGCCAGGAGCTCCCTCACAAGTACTGCATGATTAAAGTCCCAGTGACAGGAGCTCCAGCCAGGTTAATTAAGAAAAATCTCTCAAAGTGTGACTTTTTTTTTTTTTTAAAGCTGTAGACTCAGTTATAAGGTGATAAGAACTTGTCCAAATGGAGAACCTTCACTGAGGTGTCCTTCAACTTACCAGCAGACAGCCTGATTCTGCTGGTTGTCGGATCAGACTGAAGTGTATCTTGGCTAAACCATGGAGACTCGACTGCCAAGAACTTATCCAAGTGGAGAAGCTTCAACTTAACTCTCAGCTGAACTCCAGCTCTACACGACAGCCTGTTTCTGCTGAAGTTGGATCAGACTGGTAAGAAACAGGTTAGAGTTGCTGCTGCTAGTGGCTGCTAGCTTTCAGCTAAGTATCTCCTCAAATTTAAGTTATAAACGCTTTACCTTGCAAATGAGGTTTATATCCGAGACAACTGTGTTCTGCATGTTCCAAACAAGCACTCTGTTTATTAAAAGAGTGCCTTTTTTGCAAAGACCAACAAGTTCTCGATAGATCACCAACTAGCTCGACTGCTAGCCTACTAGCTCCACAAGCATAGGCTCTAATAAAGACATTTTTTCCAGCCAGAGAAATAAAAGTTATCCTCTCAAACCTGATAGATGCACAGTTAACCAGCGAACTACTTTCTGTACAACCTTCAGCATCTATTCACAACTGAAACGAGATTCAAAAAATGAACTATTTCTCCCTTTAGCTCAAGTGGGCCGTACACAACATGAGCGATGAACTCGACTTTCGATTCACTAACCTGCCGCGGTAGCACAAATGCAAACTGAAAAACTGGCGTTCTGAAGAAGGGTTAGAAAGTGAACTCCTAAAGCAGGCACAGACACACACACAAACACGATGCCCTTTCTAATGATTTTTACTGTGTAAAAAAAGAAAGCGAAATAGCTGTTTCTGTTTATATGAGTGGAAGAGCATATTCCCAGAGGAAAGTAATCAATTACAGATTTATTCACCATGAGAACAGAGACTCTTTCATAGAGCGCAGACAGAGAGGCAATATTCCATCCAGCCCTATAGATCACACAGGGACTTTCCATCTCAAACTCCAGCTCAGTGAAGGGACCATTGGGGGGTGGGGATATAGTTGACTGATTGACATATAGCTATAGATTGACAAATAATCTATGTCCAACAAGTTCTGGAAAGCATACTGTATTTTCATATTGAGTTTTTTCCTACAGATTTTTATTTAAATTTATTTAGACATTATATTTTATATTGTTCTAGTTTTTGTGTCTCTTTGCAGTCATAATATAAAGAGTTTTCTCTGGGATCAATAAGGTTTTCTGATTCTGATTCTAGTAATTACTGCCATTTAAATATGGTGATGGGCCTCACTGTGGCACAGTGGATAGCACTTCGCCTCACAGCTCCAGGGTTGTGTGTGTGTGTGTGTGTGTGTGTGTGTGTGTGTGTGTGTAAGCATGTAAGCATGGAGTTCTTTGTATGGTGAACTGTACTGGCTTTCTGCCATATGTATCATTTGGTGTTGAGGCCAAATATTTAAATTCCATAAATTCCTTTAGCTGTTTTAAAGCTGTCATAGGCCTCTTGGTAGTCTCTCAGATCAGTTTTCTCCTCTCTGTTCCATCAACTTTGGAGGGACAGCTTTATACTAGTAGTACTAAACACTTTACACTTCTTAATTATTGACTTTACTGTGCTCTAAGGGATTGATAAAGCCTCTGAACTTTTCCCTCAGATCTTCTGACAGTGCCTTGCCACCCATAGTTGACTGGTTGCTTTTAGTTGCACTATCAAGCATCGGAGTGCTCCAGGAATAGCTGTTTTTATGCTGAACTAATCAAAACGATTGATGACAGGTGGGAGCCAAATAGCTTGGTGTACAATACAGAAGGTGATTACTAACACTGGATTGAGCTTACAAGAAGCTGATCCTTTAACCATCTCAGTGATTCTGTTTTTCTATTTTTGATTGTTGCTATCATATAACTGTTGCTATCATAGCTTTCACTCAGTGACATTGAATAAATACAGCTAGATTTTTTTTTGTGCGTGTCTTCATTTCAGACTGTAATACATGATAAATTAGGTTGCTGTTGATAAGCTTTTCATGATAACTTTGCATAGAGAATTTTGCATACAGACAAACAAGGTCACACTGCATTTATTCATAGGTCACATAGTATTATTCCTCACTGTCTTTGTGATGGAAATAATCTTACAGCAGATATTATGCCAGCAGTATGTAGGGTTCTAGCCTAAACTTGACTTGAGCCTATTTCATCGTGGCTATGCACCTTACAATGATGATATCAGAAATGGTTCTTTACACAATGCCATAAGAGAATCATTTTTGTTCCATGAAAGTCCTATATTTCCTAAAGCATTCTTGGAAATGGGATGTGAGTGTGAAAAACCTTTACAAGTTAAAAAACCACACATACTGTAAAGGTTTTAGGAAGAACTTATACATTGGTATAGACCTTGACTATCATATTAAGTTCCTTCATACCTTAAAATCTGTTTTTCCAACAAGGTTAGTTGAAGAATGAAAAGTGATTATTTTATGATAGCTCTCAAAGAAGCATTTGTGGAACCTTGTGGGTGAGCATTTGTCTTACTAGGAGGGCTAGTGATGAGCATCTTGTCAAGATTAAAGATGTTTGATTGATTAGTTGGTCTAAAAGTTTTCACACTACCGTTAATCAATTCAGGAGCTGAAATCCTCTGATATTTTATCTTATCTATACAATGAACAATCAAAAAGCTTCTCATCCATAGGCATAGCTCTATATCCATTGTGTCTTTTAAATAATCTTTGGAAACATTGGCAAAACATGTAATTTTGATAACTACCCTGACGGAATACAAACAGTGTATACTTTCATATTTTTTAGGGATTATCAATGAACCGATTTTTGCCACTGTGTTTTCTTCATCATTGTGTTTTCTTTTGGCCCACCCACAATACTTTGGCATAAATGGGGCTTTTCTCTGGTACAAATGATTTTAAATAAAAACGGGACAATACATGTTTTGACAGTCTTAAAAACAATACATGTTGCATTCTGCCTTTCATGAATGTCAACATGATTGTAAGACAGATCTGTGAAAAGGGGGTTGTTGAGGTTCAAGGCCTGTTTTGAAAAAAGAAGAATGGAAGAAAAGCTTCCAATAACAGTGGCTCACTTATTGGCTTAACAAATGCCATGATCATTGTCCTGGTTGCTTGGTCTTGTACTGCCTCTCGATCATGCAAGTCGGCTTTGTCTTGCTCTCCATCTATTCTGAATCCTTGTATCCCCACAGTGTCTTCAGAGATTAATTCTGTTATCCATTAATAGCTTCCTAGTCCGTATCCTGTCACTTATTCATTTAGTGTGTGTATGATGGGGCTTTTTTTGGTTGGCTGGATGTGTTTTTCCTGTTCATAATGCTAGGAAAATTCACTGACCTCACCATTTAAAGTCTATCTTCAAAGTGTATCATGGTTTTGAAGATGAATTTGGGTTTCAGATTAAGCCTGCTTCAGTCATGCACATCTTATGTTGTTATGATGTAAATAAACTGATATTAAAGGCATGCTTGCTTATATGTAATATTTGAAGAGTTGTATCATAGCTTACAAAATTAGACTACAAAATGACCCTTGAAAAAATGAGTAATTTGCATTTTACTCCCAACACTCCTGTTACAATTATTAGACCTCTATAAATGTGGCAAAGAGGGTCTTTTCAGTTTTGTCTTAGGAGCCAAAAAAAGATTATTACAACCAAAAACAAAACTCTAGGCCCAACACAGTGTGGACACCCCAAACACATTCACTGAGCCTGACAGTTAAAAGGTTAGTTGAACCAGGTGTATCTGAACAGGGAAATTTAGGAAACTGTGCTGGACACCAGCCCTCCCGGACAAGAACTGGGCACCCCCTGCTTTAGGCTTTCTGGAAGGATAGCGGTGGTTGAGCCAGCATTCACTTTGTGGTTAGATGTGGAAAACAGAGGTGGCACATGTAGTAAAAAAATGTATGCAAGACATACAATTGATATACGAGAGGTTTGAGAAGATATAACTACGATTTTGAAAGATGTTTCAAACTTTTATTAAGCTATGCAGATATAGTGACATGATCAGAAATACATTTCTGGGCCAGCCAGTGAAAATAAACAGCAGAGTAATGTAATATAATCAATAACACAACATAAAATAAAATAATTCCAGCAATACTCAAAATCACAACCATCGAGCATTCCTAAATACTGCAACAGTAATCATGAGAATGTGAATGTAGACATTTACTTATTTAAACATGGACCAAGCTGTTTTAGATACCTAACGTTTTAGGCTGCAAAGGCACATCAAGCACAGTGTCACATTCAAAATACAGCGGGTAAAATAAGTATTGAACAGGTCACCAATTCTAAGAACATGTATTTCTAAAGGTACTATTGACATTAAAATATCTTAAGAGGTCAGTTACAACACATCTAATCCACACATGCAAAGAAATCAAACCACATGTCCATAAATTAAGTTATGTGTAATAAAATGAAATTACACAGAGAAAAAATATTGAACACATGAAGAAAGGAAGGTGCAAAAAGGCATGGAAAGTCATGAGACCAACTGAAATGTATCAGTAATTAGAAATGCAATCCTGCCAATGCAAATTAATATTAGCTACTTCAGTCCCAACTGATGACCTTTAAAATGGTGTCTCATTACCAAGGTGTCACACAAGAAACATCTCATGATGGGTAAAACCAAAGAGCTCTCAAGACATTCGCGACCTTACTGTTCCAAAACATACTGATGGCATTGGTTACAGAAGAATTTCTAAACTACTGAAGGTTCCAGTGAGCACTGCTGGGGCTATAATCCAGTAGTGAAAAGAACATAATTTCACCATAAACTGGCCACGACCATGTGCTCCCCACAAGATTTCAGAGAGAGGAGTAAATTATCAGAAGAATTGTCCAAGAGCCAAGGACCACTTATAGAGAGCTTCAGAAAGACCTGGAAATAGCAGGTGCAATTGTTTCAAAGAAAACAATAAGTAATGCACTCAGCCGCTATGGCCTGAGTGCAGCGTGTTTAAAGTTTGCTGAATAACATTTAGACAAGCCTGTGAAATACTGGGAGAATATAGTCTGGTCAGATGAGACCAAAACTAGACTCTTTGGATGAAATAATACACACCATGTTCAGAGGTCAAAAGGCACATTTCTTACCCAACATCACTAGTTTAAGTTGTTCTCTGTGGATAGTGAGAAATTGTCATTGATTTCTGGTGTCATTAGAAGGCTGGAGTCAGCTGTAATGACATTAGATTTTTTCTTCTAATAATTTCTTCACTTGACAGTGGAGTCATCAGGGCGAAATAATCTGGGTCTCCCTAAACATATCCATTATAAAGCCCTTCAGAAAACAATTGTAACCTCCGTATATGTGCTTTTAGACATCAGAAATCAAATCAAACCTTTGAGCTACTCTTTGGTTTTAACCATGATTAAACTGAACAGATTGTCATCTGAACTCCACTATGATTGCCTCACTGTCACAGAGTTATCAAGCAGAAACGTTTTACCTCTTTCTGCCTCAGTGGCCATTGTGCTCTTTTGGCAAGGTGGTCTTTATTTTGTTTTCATCTGCTCATGGCCCTTATCAACACCCCTCAGTGCCTGCCCCTCTAAATGTCTTTGCATAGCCTAGATGGCAAGAGTGGTATGTGCATGTGAATGTGTAAGAGTGTGAAGATACTGCATCTACTATGTACTATAGTAGTGACTGGTTACATTGAAACATCTTATTTTGTCAAATTATTCGGCATGGGAAAATAAATGATTAATAGATTTAAATAGTAGATTAATAAATAAAAATAGACATAATAGACAATAGAAAAAAATGATTAATTGATTTTTTTTTAAATCCCAAAGAGTTTGATGTTGTAAACAAGTTTTAATCATATTATTTACTCAGTCCATACAGTCAATATATGATATCTGAGCTACCAGTGTTGTCCTGCAAACCAACACACTGACATGTATCCACTCAAGCAACCTATGACAGTTTACTTGGTATGAAGAAGCCTCAGTAAATCTTAAACCATCATGAAATCGCCGCCCATCTATCAGCCAACATGTTCAAAGAATCCTATTTACAGAACCCCCAAAAAGTTTAAATCAGATTAATTAATAAAGTTTACTGTTCCTGCTTTTTGATGTTTCATATCTACAAGGGTTTTTAAAAGAAGTGAGACAGAGCACAAGTTGAGAACAAGTTAATGGTAACATAGCTTGTTCTGTTCCATAGCTCAGGTGTCAAATAGCAATGAATTGTGATGACTTTGCTTGAAAGAGTCTGCTTCAAAACAGTAAGAAATCTAATGATCAAGCAGCACACTGACCACACTGACACACTGACCACACTTGGCGTGCACCCTACCCTCTGTGACTGGCTCCTGGACGTTTTGACTGGCAGACCTTAGTCTGTCAGGATCGATAACATGATTTCAGCCAGCATCACCACAAGCACTGACATTCCACAAGGTTGTGTCCTCAGCCCCATCCTCTGCACCCTGTTCATCCACGACTGTGTCGCCTCCCACAAAGACAACATCATCCTGACACCGTAGTGATCGGTCGCATCACTGAAGGGGACGAAGCGGCTCACAGGAAAGAAGTGGCGGTCTGGTGTCATGGTGGGAGGACAACAACCTCACCCTCAACACAGATAAGACAAAGGAGATGATTGTGGACAGGAAGAAGAAGAGGAGGCCTTATCATCCACTGTTCATTTGGGAGCTTGAGGTGGAGAGAGTGAGCAGCTTTAAGTACCTGGACGTCCACATAAGTGAGGATCTCACCTGGACACTGAACACCACACAGCTGGTAAAGAAGGCTCAAAAGCGGCTGTACTTCTTGAGGAGGCTGAGGAAGTTCGGTATGTAAGCCAAGATCCTCAGCAACTTCTACAGCTGCATTGTGGAGAGCACATTGACCAGCTGCATCACCACCTGGTATGACAACACTACTGCTATGGACCACAAAAGCCTGCTGAGAGTGGTAACAACTGCGGAGAAGATCAACAGGACTCCACTGCCCTCTTTGCAGAGTATCTACCATTGCAGAGTCTAGATTAGAACTGCCTCCATTCTCAAAGACTCCACACAACCCCTTCAGAAAGGTGAAATCTAGAACCTCCCGACTCAACACCTCCTTCTTCCCCACTGCCATCAGACTCCTTAACAGCTGACAGGAGTATAATTAATGGACATCATTATCTACTGTACCTCATTCTGCAATTTTTGCACATGAAGCTCTTTTGCACATCTCCTTCAATTTGCAAATGCACTGTTAATATTTCTCTACATCTGCACACTACACTTCAAAGTATTTATTAACCATTTATATAAAACTCTAACTCTAAACCTCAACATTTGTTTGGACAGCAAAGAAAGAATTTCATTGCACAGAGAAATGCGTTTTTCTACTGTACATACGACAATAAACATCTTGAGTCTTGAATCTTGAATCCTGAACAGAATCAGAGAGCTGTATCTGGTTTGCAGTAGATTACAGCCATGGTTTTACCCCAGCATTATGTGTTTTTAGCATAGTGTATTTAATATATGCTCAGAGCATTTCTGCAGAGTTTCTATTTGACTTTTATTTAGATTTTTATTATATTTTATATTGTTCTTGTCTCTGTGTCTCTGTCACGACTGTGGCTGATCGGAGAGTGAGGCGAGGCGCAAGACACCGGTTCCAGAGATGTTTTTTTAATTATAACAGACACAGACTCTACATAAACCAAACCAAAAAGGCACAAGGGCCTAAGAAAAGTATACTAAACAGAAGACACTTAAGGAAGGGGTCGCGTGCAGGAATATGTGAGGGATAACCAGCAACTGAATACATGAACACCAAGAACTTATACAAAACACACTCAGACATAAACCAATCATATAACATAAGATAACATAAGATATGATAAGATAAGATAAACCTTTATTAGTCCCACAAGTGGGAAATTCACTTAGTAACAACAGAAAGTGGACAGTACAAAGTTAAAAGCAGCAAAATTGAGAAAACAATAGAATAGAATGAAATAAAATAAAAATAGGCCAAAGTACTATGTCGCAAAATAGTATTAAATAAAAATAAAAATTCTCTCAACATAATTCTCTCAACATAATCACTTAACTGAAACACAGGACAGCTGACAACGTGACACAAGACACAAACATACACTTAATTCAAAATAAGAGTATTAAATATAAAATAAACCATAACATCATTGCGGCATCTAGCGGCCGCTGACTGTGGACATGTGACTATACAGTCAAAACATAAGCAATTTCTTTCGGGATAATATAATTTTCTGATGACTTACATGCATTATTTTGCTATGATGTACAATAGTCTACCATGAGCAATTTTCTCACTGAGTGCAAAAAAAACATGAATATTACGTGCAATGGTCTTACCATGTGAATATTACTACTTACATCAGTATTTACAGCTGACATATTTATCTATGATATTTATACCCAGCACCTGTGTATGTAACATAGTAAGTTTTTTTCTACAGATTTTTAATTGGTTTTATTTAGCCTTTATATTGTATATCATTCTTGTCTCTGTGTGTCTTTTCCTCTGTTTTCTGATTCTAACTTGTTTTGTGCAACAGTTCTGCAAAAAATAGGTAGCAGTCACTTAAGTTATGAATATGATTGTTGCCTTATTATTATGAGTACGATTTTGTTTTAGATAGTCTGTTAAGTATTTCACAGCCCACACTGTTTGCTAAATTCTTGCAAAGATGACAAGCAGAAATTCGAAAACTGCAGTGTTTCAATTAATCTGTAGGGCAATAGCAATAATCCAATAAACAAGTCAAAGCAAGAAGATAAATCAAATCCAAAATGTTAGGCAGAAAGCAGGTCCAGAGTAACAGGCAGAGATCAGATACCATAGAGACAGACAAAATGAACAGACAATAAGGCTTTGCACACTAACCATGCATTTATGCATATATGATTTCTTTTCTTAATCAGATGTAAAGAACTTTTTTAATGTGTTTAATCCCTTTTTGTGCCTAAAACTATGCATTCAAGTCAATAGGGTCTGTATTTAAATAGTGTAGCCAGGTAAGGTGGGCAGTTAAATAAATAAAGGCCCATAAAATAAAACAGAACTGTGTATTTGGAAACGTGACTGGAGACATGTTTCATGTCTATTGTGGGCTGGATCATCCATCACTCTTTCCACTTGCTGTGCCAAATGACACCACACCTCAGCAGGCACTGACAGTGCGCCTGTGACTATAAACACAGCCAAGATCTGTGTACCCTCACAGGCAAATTGAAGGAGAGAGGCACCAATTTAGTCAAGGACAAATCAAATTTACACCAGTCTAGCTCCCATGATGGGAGAGAGGTTAAATCAAGATTAGTTCATCTGAGACTTACGAATGTTATATCTTAAACAAGCAGAACGTTAACATGATCTTATTTTCTTATTAACATTGGCTGCGCTCTCTGTCTGTCAGAAAATCACAGTTTTGACAAAGATCTACACTCTATGTTTGTTGTCAACACTGGCCTTGCAGCTGCAGTCCTGAACAGGTCTTGGTTGAATAATTCCATCTGGGATAAGGAAGAAATGTGGACATTTGATTTTTTGCTAAATAATTCCTCTAGGTTTTTGTAAGTTTGAAAATTTATTTCTCATTACTCATCAGCATTTAATGTGCAGTTTTCCTAATTTGTAAGAAAGCAGCACTCTACTTTAAATAGACTTTTTACTCTCCCAAACTACCCATATTCTCATGTACAGTACTGTGCAAAAGTCTTAGGCACCTGAGAAAATTATGCTTAAAAGTTGTTTACTGCTGGGCAGTGGTGTTTAGTTAGTGTTAAAACACTAACATTACAACAAATAAAAACAACATTAATACAGTAAATGGTGGTTTTATGTATGGCAAAGTGTTTCTAGACCTCTTTCCTCATGGAAGCCCAGTTTTACCGAACCAGGCATTTGATTAGCTCAACCAAATACCTGGTTTGGCTCTTTTTACTTCAGTAGATTAAAACAGGTGTGTTCCTTATTTAATTGTATTCTTTCACCCAATGACTGGTGGCACTCAGCAGAAACCTGGAACCAAACCAGTGTTCTTCTAACCAGCTAACAAAATATTGACTAAATTAAAAAAAATAAAGAAATCTTGATACTTTTTACTGCTTTCTTGCTTGCTTGCGTTTATTCTAATATTCAGCTGTGTTTTAGCTAGCAGAAAGAAGCCCACAGCTAATATAAATGACTTCAAAACAATTTGCACAGGTGCCTAAAGACTTTTGCACAGTACTGTACATCAAACGTGGACATATAAAAAATGGTCCCATATATTTTTTCCTGATTAGATACTTTTCCCTGATTAAACCTTTTAAATAAGAGAATTTTTGCAGTACTTGCTGATTGTATTAATACACAATGATAATATTAAAACAATGAACCAAAAGGTCTGAAGGTCAAGAAGTCTCAGAGGGTTCCCAACGGCCATTAATATGCATTACCCCACTATGACAGACTCATGTAAAAACTAGCACAGTATATAATAAGACTGGGATAATGTACTTCGTGCTGTGTTTTATCAGTCTGGCCCCTTTTGTATATAAAGACCTGAAAATCACGTTCATCTCACTTCTACAGATATCTGCTCGCGATCTTGGCCTGTGGTTTGCTCGGTATTCCTTCTTCCTCTCTGGATGCCCTGAAGGAGTTCATCCCACCGTTTGTTGCGTTTCCATCATTGTTTATGCTTTCTCAGAATAGCACTTGTGTCGACTTATCAATGTGAGAGAGGCAGAAGGCTTTGACCAGAGAAGGAAACACAATGTCTAATTTTAGAAGTCGATTCTTTCAAAACAAGCGCAGTCTCCTTTGTCTTTGCATGGTTTGTTTGCGAAGATGTTCCTACGTCTTGTAGTTTAACGTAACGCTTAGAGCTGGGAGCTGAAAGTAGGTTCCAAAATAGAACCGTTAAGAAAATTCACAGTACCGGGTGCCCTGGTTTTTTTTTGGTTTGTTTTTTGGGTTCTGCTTATCGTTTCGTAGAAAAGGAAGAACATGCATTGCTTTCTGGCAGGACCTGTTTTGGGTAAATTTGCCGTGTTTTATTTTATTGTTCAGAGTAAAGATATTTAGTGTTATGCAAACATTTGACTTCCTTTTTGTAAACTTATGGAATAAAAATAGGGAATCAATAAGAACCAGATAAAATTCTAATTACTGCCTACCCTAATTAGACTACTTTGCCAAATGAGTTAATATTGTGAATGTAAAGTAATGGAGATCAGATGCCTTGTCCCTACAAGCTTTTATATTTGGAGGTAGCTACATTAACAACTTGATGAAGGATTTCCTCTTGAAAATTAACAAAGGAATAGGAATGTGTGAGCGCGTGCTCTGAGCCAGTGATGAGAATGCATGGTCTTACCTCTTCAAAGCTCATTAGTTTCAGGTTCGGCATCATCTGACAGATCATTCATTCTTCACGTTTAATCAGAGATGGGGGCTAGAATCCATGTAATTCAATTTTCACAGAGGTTAGCACTGTTTTCTTGAATATTTTGTCTGTTTAAGGATTATGGATGTCTTCGCTGGGGGAATTTTGAGGAGAGTTATATTTCAAAGTGCTGATAATAACTGTCTATTTGAACCCAGAAGGGAAATAAGTTCCATGGAAAGCCTGGAAAAATGCTTGTGGCTGTGAACCACTCTTACAATCATTATGAGGGGCTCAAGCACTTTATTTAAAGAAAAGAATGTCATTTTTTTAATGGCATCTGTCACTATCAATTCTTAAGATTTTGTTGTAAAGTTAACGCTAACTGCCTCCTGTTAGCCTTTATTTTAGAATATGAGCGATACGGATCCGTGCCAGAGACGCAACACACTGTAAATCGTCATCAAACAGCAACACATCTCCTTATATGAAAGTTCGCCCAGTCTGTGTTGATGAGCTTTGTTTCGTGTTCCTATGTCACATAGAACAAAGTTATTATCATTTTTTTTTAAAAACACGTAATAATAACCACTACTTGGGTTTTAAAAATGGCGTCACACGCAAATGCCCATAAAGAACAAGAAGGCGAGAGGACGAGAGTTGGAAACGAGCCGAGCGAAAGAGCAGCAAACGACGAGCGCGTGGGAGAGCAAACACCGGTAGACTGTTTTACTAATACACCCTGAGTTCTAAAGGTTAAACAGCTGAGACAAAAATAAAAGGAGACGAAAAAATCTCCCTACCAGTAGTTTTATCTGAGCGGAGAAAAAAATCAGGAGCAGAATAGAACCTTACATGGGATGTTCCGTTTCTTTGGAACACTTCGTAGCTCTTTGGAATGCTTTGTGCCTCAAGGCAATGCTACCTTGACAAACGCTGAATGTCCTCTCATCACGTTTCTTGCCCCCAGTTCCCAGTAACTCCCAAGGGTTGCTCGCTAAGCCCAAGGACATGCGGGGGCAGCCAGAGCTCCATTTCAGACCTTTACTTGACTCTCTGCCTGGCTGACTTTGATAGATGAGTCAAGGCTGGGGAGGAGGATTAGCCTGTTTGTTGTCCGTTTTGTTGATCCAGACCTGGGTCTCACGGGGGCTTTAGAGGGAACATGTGGACAGAGGCAAACATGGAGGCCTGAGATACCTCAGTTGGTCAGATAAGCAACCTCTGACTAACATCAGACTTGAACATATACAGTACTGTCTTAGACACCAACCAACCAACCAAAATTATACTTAAAATGTGTTTGGACTAGCAGTGAGGGTTTTTTTTTCACATTAATATTATGAAATATATTAAATAAATTAAAAAAAATAAACTCAACATTATATAATAAATAGTGATTTTCTGTACAGTATATCAATGTTTTACTTGTGGAAGTCCAGTATTACTAGTTTCCAACAGAAACCTGGTTTTACTCAATCAGTCCTTCATTAAATTAAATCAGGAGCCACTGATGGAATTTCACAAATCCAAACAACGACGGGGGGCAATCTGCAGGCGAGAGAAATCTGGAACCAAACCTGTGTTCTCCTCACCAGCTCACAAAATATCAACTACATTTTCACAAACAAAAACTTTGACTGGTTTCTTGTTTGCATTTCTAGAGTTTGGAGCACAAGGGGCGTAAATAACATCTTGGGCGAAAATACGTTTTGGCTAAAAAGTTGTTTTTGTAGTTTAAAAAAAAAAATTCTTCAAAATATGGATTCTCTGCAGTCTAATCTCTATAAAAGCATAGATTGCTCAAATATGTTGTTTTTAATCAAATAATTACACTGAATTAAAAGTTTGTTTTAGCTCTCCTATAAAATTCTGAAAATGTCATTTACGCCCCTTGGGCTCCAAACCCTAGACACTTTATCACATGCTGAGAAAAATGGCTTTAAACAATTTGCATGGGTGCCTAAGACTTTTGCAGAGTACTGTAAGATATAAGTAAGGCATTATGCATGATAATGAATGAATATGGATATTTTGGATCATTTCTATTGGTCCAAACATCATTATAGCTGGTGTTTTAGCACCCCAGCACTTTAGATTTGTGTTCGTTCTTTGTAGTATCTTCATGGGGAGCCACCAGACACCAGAGATGCTTTTCCAAGCTGAAAAAAAGAAACACAAGATGTTACCATTAGCAGAAGGTCCTGTATCCACTGTAAACTGCGAGATGGAACCTCCATGAATCAGAATAGTTTACCACAGATCCCACAGATGTTCTGTTAGATTGAGATCTTGGGTTTTTGTAAGCCATGTACCTTGAGTATCTTGAGTTCTTTGTCATATTCCTCAAACCGTTCCTGAACATTAGCTTCATTATTTGTAAACATTCTTTTTTTTTTTTTTTTTGAAAATAAGTTTTAGAAATAATTTTTGGATAGGTTTCGGAAATAATTTTATATATAGGCATCTACTTCACTATTTCTAGAGTATTTTTAATGTTTGTTTTGGAAATCAGTTCATACACAGGCATTAATTTCTACTTTTTGCATTTGTTTTGGAAACAAATTTCATTTGCATGTAAAGCTTTTTGGATTAAAATGCTGTTAAAATTAAGATTAATACATCTTTAATCACATGTCTAAACTTCTAATAGATCATAAAAAGCAACATAAAAAAAGGAAAAGCTCACAAGGTTTTGACATGACGGCATCGATATGGCTAGGACTTAAGAATGCTACATTAAGGTAAAAGTTTCTTTCCAGGTTTAATCTAAAGCATACAGGGAGGCTTTGATGTTCTCCTGGTGGTGATGGTAGTGGTTGGTACCCCAGGAATAAACTGTGCAGGTCATGATGACCTCCTTCCACTGAACTGGGCACCACTCCAAGTCTCATTAAGTCATGTTCCAGCAGTGAGGCTGCCATATACTATTTGAGAGATGAGTGCAGTAAAGTGATTGCATCTTTCTCTCTCTCTCTCTCTCTCTCTGTGTTTCATTTCCTTGTTTTATAGTGAAGATCTAGATCAAAGCAAGGTCAGTTGTATGCTTGTTGACTAAGACAGGGTGTGTGTGTGTGTGTGTGTGTGTGTGTGTGTGTGTGATGGTCCTATCAGGTCTGTCTGTTTGTAGTGTGCACATTGTGGCTGTTTAGAGTGGGAGTGGATTTTAGCTCAAGATGAAGCTGCTGAGCCAGAAACCACAAACAAGTGTCTACTATGGATGTGATCAAAAAACAAAGCCCCCTCCTGTAACTTATCTACTAGCTATAATTACTATTGCTCAGCTGATACACCACATTTTCAGCTCATTAAAAGCCATTGTCCCACAATCACAGATGCAGTGTTTTTATCAGAGTGAGTTAGACAAGGTCAGTTAGATCAGCGGTCCCCAAACTTTTTTGCGCCGCGGACCGGTATCATGTAAAATAATATTTCCACGTGCCGGTGTAGATACTAAAAACAAAGTGCATAAAAATACAACTCACCATTCCGCTGAATTAGTGGGAGCCCTGCGCTCATTTTCTTTCTACGAGCCAGTGAACGAGACGAGTGTTTTTTCAAAATCTAATAATCAATAAAATATTTTTTATTCTGTCTTTCTGTGCGGCCCGGTACCAAATGACTCACGGACCGGTTCCTTTCCTCGGCCGGTGGTTGAGGACCTCTGCGTTAGAGCATCTTTGTCACAGCGTATGTTAAACAATGTAAATATATTTACCTGCATTCTCAGGTCAAACCTCACACGTTTTAGTGTTTTCCCTGCTTTAATACACTGAATTTTAATTAGAAACAATGGAGATCGGATCTGCCCTGACTGTCGCTAGGTTTAAAAAGAAACTTTAAACTGATCTGTTTTCCGCTGCTTTCAGTGCCCAAATGGCATCCGCCATTTTATTTGTGTTATTTTGTATTGCTTTATATATCCTATTTTTATTCTATATTAATGTTATGGTTACTTTTGCTGCTTACTTATCTTTTTAAGCATTCAGGATTCAAGAGATTCAATATTCGTTATTTGTCACATGCATAGTTATACAAGTACAAAATGCAGTGAAATGTATCCGGAACCGCTCCTTTTATGACTATGCGAACATTATAAAAAATAAGTACATTTATGTATATAAGTACATTTATGCGTACTTTATCTGAGTAAAGCGCGTCTGTATAAACTTGCCTTTGCTTTGCCTTGCCTTGTCCTACTTGAGTTGAACTGGGTATGTAGGAGCTGGGAGAATTATGTAAGGCAGCGGAGCTTGATGGCAAGAAATGGGAACCACTAACTAAGTAAATTTTTATCATTTCTGTGAATAAGGATTAAGCTTAGTTTTGCACTATAACTGTGTAATCATTAAAACCATTTAGTCCATCGCTAGGCTTAATCAGGGTCTGGGAGACTCATCCTTAGGGTACTAGCAAACTTGACTGCACAAATATGCAAAACACAGTATGATGAATTATAGTAACACAGTTCATGCAGCAGTACTGTTGTATTTGTGTATTCCATTCGTAATGCTGCATTGTTACTCAAAGGCATTATGAAGCCCAGCCTAAATCTGAAAGGCTCTCAAGCTTCAGCTGCTGTTTAATTACTGAGATCGTTTTTCTCTCAGTGCCACTGCAGAGCTAGAGGTAGCAGCGCTGTGGTTTTGTCAGGAGAGATAAACTGTTGCTTCACTCCCCATCTTCGGTCCATCAGCTACGTGCCCAGCCTCCGGTAGCCGTTATTTATCAGTCGGGCAGAAAATGAAATGAGAAATGTCCTGGCAGGCTGCTGCTATTACTTACCTTCAGTCCTTCTGCTGTCTGTTTGGCAGCTGGTACAGAGGGAAAGTCCATCCACTAAAACTGTGCAATTTATCTCAAATGTTTAAAAGCAGTGCTTATTACATTTGCTGCATTTAGCAGATGCTTTTATCCAAAGCGACTTCCATTCCCTAACTACAGGGGACAGTCTCCCTGGAGCAACTTGGGGTTAAGGGTCTTGTTCAGGAACCCAGTGGTGGTCTGCTGAAGGTAGGATTCAAACCTATGACTTCTAGGTCCAGAGGCAAGTATCCTACCCACTAGGCCTAGAATCGCTTTAAAGACAACTGTTTAGGGGACGGTTGTCTTTAAAGCAGTTCTAGGGTTTCGCCCAACTGAAAATCTGTTTGGGGAGGAAAAGTAAACAAAATAGTACAGCTTTTTTGAGGTTTTAGGAGGTCTGTGAAAGCTCACAATGAATATTTCCACTGCTCTGTTTTTCACTTCTTGTTAAATTATGTCTATTTTAATGACTAACCTGATACATGCTGTTACTGGTTTTGTTTATGAAAATGTGGGTCAATCTAAAACACCACTTCTCTAAAAGAGGCCAGAATCTCTGATGTCACCTTTTAATATCACAAAACATGTAGACAAACAGTGGCAGATGATTAGAAGCCTTCTCGTATCTTCTTTAAAAGTTGCAGCCTGTCACAGTAAAACATTTGTTCCCATTTCTTTAATTTAATCTACTCAATATGTCAAAGATAAGACCGTTTGATAGGCATGAAAGTGTATTTGCACCTACAACGTTTTTCAAAGCTAAATATGAAAGACTTTTGCACAGTACTGTAGATGAACCATTGCTATCATGTAGACAAAGATTAGCCTGTACTTTTCAGGGTTTTTTTATATTTGTTTACTAGTGATACACGACTTCCGATACGGTTACAGATTCCGATATAATACATCTTTTTACTTTAATATTAGCATTATTTTTGTTGAAATTGTGCTCTTTATTAGTAAGGTTACATCACAGAATAAATAAACTACTAAGCACTTATTAGAAGAGCAAAAAAATATACACAACACGGAATTTAAAGGCATTCCAAAGGAATTTATTTATGTCACACTTCACAAAAAGGTTGCAGCAACAGCTGTAAAATTTTGTAAATATCAAAAACACAAAATCTTGGCTGAATCATCTAAATAGTATAAGTATTATGTTCATTTTAGCAGCAACAACTGTGTAAAAAATTAAGTGCAAAACTACGAGATGCACAACTTTAGCCTCATCGTGTTTTGAGAGATAGAGAGAGGGGGAGAGGGCAAAAACGGACACCAAAACACACAAAACAGCCCCTGAAAGTACCCCAAAGAGGTCTTGAGGGAGAGCTAAGAGTCTTCTCTGATATTTCTTTCGCTTTTGGGTTGTCTGCTGTAAATGTGTTGCGTTTTTGAAAAACGTCACCGAGCGCCTGCTGCCTGGTGTCTTTTTCCCTGTTTGCTAGCAAAAACTCCTGGTACTCTTTGTTGTGAAATCTCTGCAGGTGCTTGATTAAATTTGTGGTATCGTTCGACGCAACTGTACTTCCACCCCTCGGCACGCTGGCTTTACACACATTGCAAGTAGCCGTCTTGCTTTTCAGCGTTTCCAAACTAAAGTATCTCCAAACAAGCGAAATTTTGTTCAAAACAACGGCTAATGTAATTCGCTCGCTCAGATTGAAGTTGCCGCAGGATCGTGGTGTGGTATAAGGAGCGGTGACGCATCTCGTATTTACACCGCGTCGAGTTTAAGGTCCAGCACAAGCTGCGAACTGGAATATATAGATCGGGCCTGTCAGACCGATATCCGATGACGGACTTACGGCTATATCGGATCGGGTCCATCTCTAATTTTTTCCTCTGATTTGCCATGTTGCAATGTAACTGAAGTAATGCCAGTATTCAAATACTAGCAACTGGAATGGTGGACCGAGTACTGGTGCACATCTTTACTGTTTGCCGAAACAGAGTGTAGAACTTTTAAAGCAAACAGTGTGCAACTGTTAAAGGTCACTGTTTGCTGAAGCAGAGTGTAGAATTTCTAAAGCATAGTTAACATTACTTATTTCAGTGCATAAAAAAGAAAGGAGTTGAAGGTTTAGGATTGTTCACAGCTGCCCTGTCGCCTTGGCCTCTCTCACTAGAAGCTCGGACCTGGATTTGAAAAGCCGCTTTGTAATGACATTGTTTGTAAAAAAAAAAAAAAGCCATTTAAATACAATTGAACTGGCCAACTCTGTTGGTTATCTTTGGGTGTATAGCTGTTTAGACGGCCAGGATTTTTTTTCACTTTGCTTAGCTAGATACTACTTTCATAACTGATGTTTGCATGGCTACACTACTTTGTGGTAAAGCTTGCTTGCAAGATAGTGGCTTTTTTCCAGTATTGTCTATTTTGTTCAATAATGGTGAGGGTTTGAGAGATAAACAGAAATAACGTTAGAACTGAACTTCGACGCAAAACCTGTTTTTTTTTATTTCTTCTTTTTTTTTTTCCCGTTACATCCAAAGCTGGTGCATATTGTGTGAAAAGGTGCACCTGATGGCAGGAGATCTCAGCTGAAGAAGCTGTGATGGTGCAGTGGGGGGTGTGTGGCCCTGACAGAGCGAGGCAGCTGGGTGAAAACGGTGATGAGAATTCAGCATGATGGCTGACTCTACTATCCCTGACCTTTCTTCTAGACTCTCGCCCATTCACCTCCTCCCCCAACACACTCGTCGCTCAGTGTGCTGCATGGCATTAACGCACCACTGGCACGTTAGTCTTCAGCCAGATCAGAGCGGAAACCAGAGGCTAAATATCAGTGTTGCGCAGGAGTCACAGCCTACCAGCATCGTCACCGCTCTTTTACGAAAACAAAGTGGAATATGCAAGGCGTGATTCACATTTTCCATTCATTTGTTAACCCTCCCTCTCCTGTTCTGTTCATTCTCCTCTGCTCTCCTTTCTCCGCTTGTTTGTGCGCAGTGGAGCTGGACCCAGATGAATCAGACTCCTGTTTATCAATACTTACCTAATAGTCCAGGTACCCAGCTGTTCTCTCAATTGTAACGATCTGCCAGAACCATTTTTTCCCCCCATCTTTTTCTTTTTGTAAGGCCCAACCGGTTCTGCCCTTTTATACTTTTTATTTATTTGCCTTCCTCTCACAACCTCCAGCAGTGTCTGGTTTATATGCGACTTTGAATCAGTTTAGGTTTTATGTGTCTGTATCTTTGTGGGGTGTTCAGGCTAGCCTCAGACCAAGTGGGGCTAGAATTGATATCTCTACATGAAATTTGCACAACCGATAAAGGGGACTTGCTACTCAAATAGATTTATTAAGTAGACATACAGTACTGTACGTCTGTTTAAGCAAATTGTTGAATGGTTTATGTGGGTAGTAAGTAGGTTTTTTTTTTATTTTACACTGGCATGAGTGGTTAAGTGAACACATCCACATTCCTAAAATTCCAGCTTGTTATTTACTCTATATAGAATATTATTTGTGTATAGAGTGTTTACTCTAATATTAGCAGTTTTATGAGCAAATAAATGCATACTGTATATAGAAGTCCATTTTAAATACCCTAACTCTTGGACCAGTACTGCGTTTGTCTGGTTTGATAAACGTTTTGTGTGCGTGGCTGTTGTGCTTGAATTTGCAGCCCAAACCTGAAGCTTGAAACAACAGAATCACAACAGTGGCTCATTATCTGGGCAGCTCAATCTCTGTAGCAGTCTGCTCCAGGGCCTGTTGTGCTGTTGTAAACCACTGTGTCTGAATAGACCAAATGTTGCCTGTTTTAGGTGTTTGGTGTTCCAGCCTGCAACCTATTATAGCCTAGCAGCACACAAATCTTTTTTATTTAAATGTAGCCTGACATTTTGCTTCTGCCATCTCCATGCTTTCTCTCCCCCAAATGTCACAACAAATGCATCAAATAACAGATTTGTCCAAAACATGACAACAGCATGGATTAAGGCGTTGGTTGCACTTATGGAAACACCAATGTAATCAGCGTAGAGCTTTTTTTTTATTTTTTTTTTTTACCAGCTTAGGACACAAATGTATGGAGTGCATACACCAAAAATGATATTTACATCCTAAATATTGAGTATACTATATAGATTTGGCTTATTATTAAATTTTTTTTTAAAAGAAGAAACTGAATATGTTTAGCAATTGTGTGCTAGGTATTAACATTCTTAACTTTGTGTTATCTGTCGAAGATAAATTAGCCATTGAATGATTATTATTGCAAATCTCATTTCACATGGTTTGGTAGTTAATTATGATTAATATACTGAATGAATTGATCAGATTTAGCACCAATAAGAGAGAGATCCATTAACTCTAATGTCCTGGCATGTAAGTGGCTTATTTTGATCACAGCAAGTGGTCATGCATCTATCCAGTGGAGCAAGAACTCTAGGTTATATTTTAATATTTCTGCCATGGAAATGCTGTATTCACTCTGTTCCATTACGTGACTGTGCATGTTTCCTGCATATAAGGATTCTTTCCTGCCGTAAAAAAATAAACTCAGCCTCCTTAGCCTGACATCTCAATGGCAGGAGCAGCTATACCCATGTTGTCACCAAGTTTCCCAAAATTGATTTCTCCAACTGGCCCTCAAGGACTCCCCAGTCAGTCCATTTTTTTTTTTCTCTGGCTCTCATGATGTTGATATCAAACAAAAATGTTGTGTATCGTTTGTTTGTTTGTTTGATCAGTGGACTCTTGCCTGATGGCTAGTGAAGGTTAATAAATGGCAAATAAACTCTGGATCTTACAGAAATAGAAAAGAATGCCATGCTTGGGAACTGCAGCATCTCCATGTCCATCCTGGAAATCAATATAAATTTGAGCATCAGTTCTGTGATTTTTAGCTAATTGAAATGAACCACTAGAGTGTGTGTTATCATATGACGAAGTCTGCAGAAAAAGCACGTAACAGTGATGAGTGACAATGCAAAGATTAAATTGCCGTAGTACGACTAAAATTTTTACCGATCGTCCGTGTTAAAACCATTGTGTAGTTCCGCCTTGTGTTGCCAAAACTGCTCTGACCTTTTGAGGCATAAGTTCCACTAGGCCTCTGAAGGCATGGAGACTCTGCTGCTACTTATCCCAAAAACAGTAAACTGTCACGCACTGTATGTTCTGACACCTTTCTATCAGGGCCAGCATACTTTTTTTTTTTTCCAGCAATTTGTGCTATAGGAGCACAAATTTGTGTGATTATACCATAGCCTTTCTTCAGCATCAGGAAGCATCAGTGGGCCCATGTCCCTGTCACTGGTAGGTACTGACCACTGCATACTGGCAACATTTAACAAGACCTGCCAGTTTGGCTAATCTCTGGCTCAGTTGTTTGTGTTTCACAGTTTGGTCCATTTCAAGGTTGCTCAGATCTTTGCTCTCAATTTTCCTTCTTCCAACACATTAACTTCAAGGACTGATCTGTTGCCCAATATTTCCCACCCCTTGACAGGTGCCATTGTAACAAGATAATTTTCAATTCGCGTGTTAGTGCCTTTAATGTTGTGGCTGATTGGTGTATGTACTGAGGGCTGTTTGATGGTTTAATTTTTTCTGGTTTCCAGCGGCGAACTCAGGCTTATATCACTTACCTTCTTACTGACGTTTGGGTTGGCCATTCAGTTCGTTGAAATGAGCAGTTTGTCAAAAAATGAATGAATTGCTGACTAAATTTGACTCGTGTTTTTGAGTAATGAGCCTGAAGTCCTAATCAAAGTCTGAGTCATTTGTGTTCAAATTAAAGTCAATTCACAGGTTTAATTTCTCACCTCTGTATATTACGCAGTTCACTTTCTGTTGAACGGCAAAAGCTTCTCACTGCTTGTTTTATTTACTTATAGTCAAGCCAGTCCCACACTAAAAGACTGTATTTATATGACTTGAAACTGTCTTTTATTTGTTGTATGTGATTTTATATTTATCTTTAATCTTTCATTTTTGTCATATACAACCTGCTTTCATTATGCGCATAAGCAGTCCTAGAAGACCAGCCATATGTTTCATTACAGTGAGAGTGTAATTACACCTGTTAGTTTGATTTGGTACAGTGCAGATATCTGATGGGTTTGAAAAAAAAAATCCCTGTCTTTAAGTAACATCTAATTTATTTATATTTTTTTTCATTTTGTCCAGCCAAGCTTAACCTAATTTTAAACCCAAAATGCTAAGATTTCTTTTTACATTTTGTTTTTTGCTTCGTTTTTTCTTTCATTTGCATTGTTCCAGGCGATAATGGAACGCCTTTAAGACCCTGCTGGTGCATCACTGCTGCTATGACTGCGGTTCTGCTGATAAAGAGGAAACATTGCCAGGCTCAAGGCTAGAGTGGATTCATGTGTCTCAGCCTACAACAGCTGAGTTATGGCCACTCGGCCAGATGTGTACCTGCTCAAATCATAAAATGACACAATCAGACATTAATCTCGTCCCCTTGCCCCTCAGTGCTTAGCTACACCTTCCCCCTGATTACTGCTAAACTAAGCAATGTTTCCATAGCAATGTGTTCTCTTCCTCTGGTCTATGTAACGATTAATAAAGGAGAAACTGGCTCAGAAGGTTTTTGTAGGGCAAAAACGTATTTCAGTGCTTTCTAATCCCTGTGCCACATTCTCACTCGTCATTGAGAGCACACCGAAGACCATGTCCCTGTTGATTACACCAAATGGATACATTTTTGTCCACATTATAGGTTTCAGTAGACCTGAGCTGTGTTCAAAAAGTGGACTCGTTCACTATGTAGCGCATTATGTAGTGAATCAGCCATTTTGTAGTGCTGTTCGAAATTCCAACTGTCAATTTCACCCACTAGTTAGTGCGCTACAAAATCGCCGCGCCAAAATCTAGTGTCCAGACACTGTACACTACATGGAGAGGAGAGGAGTAGGTGTCGACAATCTCTGGAAAGTTTTCAAGCTGGA